>OMLB01023237.1:23296-42477 GCA_900302555.1 Myripristis jacobus
AATTCCTCAGCTCGGTCTCAATCTGCACTGGCATCGCAGTGCCCGTACAGTTGAGCAGCCGTAACACAGTTGTTGGTACGAGGGCATTGTGAGACAGTGGCAGGGAGAGAAATCACTAAAGGAGCCGGGACAATGGCGTCGGTTTAACCAGGCTGCACTGATGGGAGACACGCACAAAGACACCCACAAAGTGGGAGATGAGCAATACAGACTGACAGAGAGGGGGAGAGAGGCAAAGAAAGGGTGAAGACTGAACTGGGTCCTGTGTAAGACCTCCAGCTCCTTTCTCCCCTTCAAACAATCAGCACTCACAGATTGGATTTGCATGGCTAATGGGAGTTTAGGACTGTTGTTTGTGCAAGGGGGCTTCAGAAGGGGTTGACCTCCGGAGCCCAGGCCCTCACACTCAGCTGCCCACAGCCTTGCACCCCAGTAAAGTACAGTAGCTCCATTTTAGTGCAGTATTTCAGTCTCCTCTTTCACGGATTTATAGGCTTTGACAGAGTATGTGTTAACAGTTTACCATTTTGCTTGGTTTATCTACTGTGTTAACCTCGGGTTAACACAGCAGAATGGCAGTAGAATGGGGATGGCTTAGTAGTTATCGAGGTTAGAGCTTAACTTCCTTTTCCTTTTTCAGTCTGTTGTCTTTAACAACACTGATAGGCCAGGGCAATTCACTTAGCAATTGCATCTCTCAGTTTTGCTGTGGTGACAGATTTGCCCCTCACACACTCCACAAGTGTGGTTTAATGAGCACATCTGCTCAACACACGTCGAGGATCACTGGAGACAATAGCAAAAACATGGTTGGTATTTAGATGATACTTTAAAATCATTGTGCTCTGACAATGATATTTCAATATTGCAGCATGTCCATCTGATGTTATTTCTGTCCAGAGATCCATCAGGAAACATCTGGAAAGAAAACTTGCCATCCAGGCTGTCTTGTCATTCATTTTGTCTGTTACTGGTTTTCAGTGCTGATGTTGATGTCATGTGGGTCAAGGGTGGAAAATGGTTAAAAGTTCAACACTGAGTTATTAATTTTTTATTATAGTGTTAAGATCCTCAAATGAATCACATGCATTAACGTGTTAACAGCCCTAGTATAAACCTAGCCAAAACCTGGAGGGTAATGGCTTTTTCTCAGCCTGAGGCCAACTGGAGCCTGAATTAGGCATTACTTAATTTGTCCACTAGATAATGATCTCACACTAAATGCTTTCCCCCCTCATAATCCCATGTCTCATTCCCAGAGAAAACACCAGATCAAGAGAAGAGACTGTTTTCATAGAATACAGATGCAAATTAAAGAGAAAAAAAATTAACAAAAACTTTCCAAGTAATGTCTTGGGCCACCATGAACCACCAGAATAGCTTCTGTGCTCCTTGGCAGAGATTCTCCAATTCTCTGGAACTCTACTGGAGGGATGGAGCTCCATTTTTCCAAAAGATATTCCCTCTTTTGGTATTTTGATGATGGTGGTGGAGAGCTCTGTCAGCAAATGATTTACATCATTTTCGTCCTCATAAAACCAATCAGTGAGCCCTGGTGCCCTGTGGATGGAGGAGTTATCACCCTGGAGGAGAAATGTTTCATCACAGGATGAAGGTGATCACTCAGATTAACTTTGTGTTGATTTGCAGTGAGTGTTCCTTCCAAGAGGACGAGTGGAAAACGCCCCCCCACAGCATAGCAGAGTCAGTGGACCCCGTCACTGTAGCTGTACAGTGTACTGAAGCTGTTCTGGTGGCTCATGGTGGACCGACACCTAATTAAGTCACTTCATGTGGAGTTTTCCTTTAATTTGTCACCCATCTGTAGGTTTCTATCCATAACAAGTTAATATAGAGCCTCCACAGCCTATTACAGACTGTTATCAATCTGACCAGTGGCTGCTGAGAGCCTGTGGGATTACAGACCAGAGCGATTGTTTTAACACACCAGAGAAACCTGTGCTGTTCTTTGGCCCTGCCAGTTAGAAACAGCAAACAAGACAATAGTCAATGCATGCACCAGTCAGCCCACAACCTGCCTGAACCAAGCAATTAAGTCAGAAATTTAGCCCAAGGCAAACCCAATGGGACCCAACCCAACAGGACCCAACAGATTAGGCATAAATGTTGAACTCTAATTGAGATTACTAAGATTGCAGGAGATCAAACTCCCCTGTGATCATACCTGTTACAGTATCCTTGAGAAAGACAGTTAACCCCAACCTTAGCGTACAGTGGTTGATGAAGTAATGATGATTCCACTCCAAACTGGTGCAAACATTGGCCGGTCCTTGGCTCCAAGAATCCCGAACGAAATTGGATCATGAGCTGTTTTGGTCGAATAAAGGTGTAAGGGATCTTTTTTTCTGTGAAATGCTGTGCACCAAACAATAAGGAGTTGTAGGTGGCTGAGGGGCTCAGGGTGTTTTCCAGGGTGTTTTCTGTGTGTGTGTGTGGTGGAGGGGTGGAAATGAAAGGCTCAAGTGCTAAATGCTGGTATTAAGGGTGGGAAATGACTACTGAGCTGTTCAGTAACGCCCTCAACTGTTGAGGACCACAAACTTGGTTCAGACAGAAACCCATGGTGTAACACACACACACACACACACCTGAGGAGAGGAGAGAGGAGGAGGAAATGAGCAAGTGATCCACTCTACCCTCAACCTTCACACAAGCTCAGTGGTACAGAGTTTCTCTCAAACTCGTGTATTGACTGGATATAAGCTTGTGTAGAGCTTGTACAGGTTATTTTGGAGCCAAGACAACCCACCCCTCACACACACACACACACACACACACACACACCTCCCACCCAAGATGCTTTTTCGGTTGGATGTGGGGAATCCCCCGCCCTGGCTAGTTATGAGAAAACCATTCCAGCCTTGTGTGTTTTCATATCATAAACGAACGGGTTTATGTAAGTGCTGAAATATGAACCAATTAACAAGTGCTGCAGTTTTGTTGTTATTTCGCCCTGAATTAATCTTATGGAAATTGGAGCTAAGAATAAGGTAGATATTTCCCATGGCGCGGCTCTGTGAAATGGCTTACACATGTATACTCTCGGCCCACCGCTGCCCTCTCACGTCGCCGATCCCTCTCACCATTAGCTCCCACTCCTTTCTCATGAGGCGGTACACTCGGCGCACAAAAATTTTGGTCTTGAGCTAAACAAACAGTATTGCCTTACTGCCCTGAATTTGTCGATTCAGTCTGGCAATAATTTTCGTCGAGAGGATTGAGGAAATAGCAGCCCTATATGAGCGTTACAGATGGTATTATCACATGAAAATGGGTATAATTACACTGTGCTTATAGTGCTGGTTAAGTAAACCTACAGTACGGATTGGGTTGCGCTGCATGGCCCTCCCTTGTGCGTCGCTGAGTGGTCAGATGCTGTTTTAACTGGGGTATATGAGACTTTAGATAATCGCCTGGTGAAGAATTTCGCATTCTCATGATGGCCGCGATTCGTTAGAGGCTCTCAGCGCTGATGGGAACGCTCTGCTCAGAAGAGGAGTGATTAATTATTGGAATTTGAGAACAGAGGAGGGTGACAAACTCACAGGCAGACACAGACGGATGAGGGGATTCATTCTCCTGGTTGCTGGTAAAGCAATGGCTGAGGATTTTTTTTTTTTTTTTTATGACCAATTATTTTTAAATGATTTTTCAATTATTTCCCAATAGGGAAGCAGAAATGCTTAACATCTCTCATCTTATTACAAATATCCATACATTTTCTTGTTTCACTTCTTTCTGTTATATTCATTTACAGCGTCCTCTTGCCTTCCCTCCTTCCTACTCTTCTCCTGCCCATGGCTGCAAGTAAACCTCCCACTCCAACCCCTTCCTCCCTCTGTCGTGCTCAATTGAAATAAATAAATAAATATTTATTATTATTTATATTTGCAAGAATCATAGAAAGCCTATGATAAAAACAGGAAAAAAGAAACAGGAAAGAATAAAAAAGTGTATAAAAAGCATATAAAATCAGATGGTTAGATAGATAGATAGATAGATAGATAGATAGACAGAGAGAGAGAGAGAGAGACAACACTACAACTGATCGTCCTGAACACATTTTGGTTTTTCATTGAAGAAAAATTGCCTCATCATTGTACGATAAGTATACTAAAACACAAAGGATACCAATGTATTTCCATAACATTTACGTTAAAAAAAAAATGCAGGAAGAAAGAAAAATGCAGAAAGAATGAAATTCTCCATTCATAAACGTTCTCAGAATGAGATTCATTCTAAATCTCACTTGTGCTGTCCAGTTCCCCGTCTTCACTGTCTTTTGAACAGGCTACTTTCTGCCAAAGAACTCTTTTATATCTATTTCCTGCACATACCAGTTCATACATGAACAAAAATACAAACAAACAAACAAATAACAGATCAGTGCTACCATAATACAAAACAAATTGCATAAATAAATAAAAAAAATAACAAATGTGTACATTCTAAAAAGTTCATGCACATTAAGATAATTTAGTACAGTTACAGTTTTAGTACAGTCTTTTCCCTTCCTGTTACAGCATATGCCCTACAGCACCTTATTGGCTTGTTGTCAAACACGTCATTAAACATTACAATGCGTAAAAATTAAATAAAATATTATTTGGGCCAGCGGGGGAGAGAAGGGCTTTCTGTTGCCTGAAAGTCGCGTTGTGCAGTAGAGTTGTAAGGACGGGGATAAACTATAACTTCCATTGTTGCCAAAGAAATCAAGCTAATAGATGGGATATTAATCTAGTGAGAGGCAGAGAGAGAAATGGTCTGTTCCAGTTCATACCTTCTACCACACCATCGCTCCAGCTCATCCACACTGTGCGACTGAAATCAATCAAATGAAAGGCAAACTATAAAATCTTACATGAAACCCGGTCATTTACTAAAATCGTCGTTAATATGCCACATTTGAGACACACTAAACAGAAAACAGCTGTTTCATCCACTTTTAGTCGTTAAATCTGCACTGCAAGTGTGCGGCATTCAGTGAAACAATAACTGTAATGGCCAATTGTTTGGCCTTTTGAAAGACGTATTGCTGCTATGAATCATGACTGGATGGCTAATGTATTGGAAGTGCAAAGGAAACAGGCAAACAGCCTTGAGCTGCAAATACCAAACACATTAAAGCCTGGAGCAGTTCCAGGTAAATCTTTCAATTACACAGAGTGAATCCCACTCGGCCGCGTGGGCAAGATGGATAACTCGGAGAGTGGGCAGTCGACAAAACAATTAAACTAATCTATAGATTTAATTAGAATAACACATCTGGGAGTGTATGCTTGCTCGAACAGGGATGTGTTGAAACAGACAAGCGGATGGCGAATCGATGCTTTGTCCACGGCAATCTGGTTTAAGAGGTGCTGTGTAAAAAAACTCTGGGAGGGGGAGAGAGAGAGAGAGAGGCAGATTAATCAAAAGTGTTCAACAGAGGCACTGAGTCTCACCTGGGGTGTTAATTTATTAAAACCTGAGTTATGGGGCTTGTGATATGCTGTGATCACAACTAATGCAAATTCAACCAATCCCCGTGAGTTCTGTTACCTTGCAATTTTGTCAAATCATTGCAACTCTCCCGCAGTTATCACTGTTTCCCATGAGTTTCATTAAAAACGTCAAGCCAATGTCACCAAACTCTTTTTGTCACCAACAAAAATGATTGCTGAGCACCATGCAATTCCTATTTTTTTGGCATTTTGCTTTATTTGATAGTGACAGAAGAGAGAGACAGGAGGAGTTGGGGGGGTGACATGCAGCAAAGGGTCTGGGCTGGAATTGGACCCAGGGCACACAGCCTCGATAAGCGGGACGTGCTCTACCTCGTGAGCCACCGGTGTGCCCTGGTTCCCTGATGTTTAGCACAAAGGAAATTTCCACTCGCTCCAGCAATTTCATTTGCAAAAAATGTCTAACAACACTGCACAATTGGGTCACAATTTTCTAAAGAAGCTGTCGTGAAATCGAGCATTCTAGGCCGCAACGATCTCAAAAAAAGTCTGCCAAAATCCTGGAGGGACTGCTGAACCCACCGTTATCAAAATATTTCTGTACTGAGTCATTTTTTATTTTTTATTTTTTCAGTTTCCAGTTCTGGCTTTGCTTCACTTGCTTCACTCTCTGCTATAATGACAAAAACCCCACAAGACGCGCTTGGGCTTAACTGGTGATTGCGACACCTTGCCATGCCCAAGTGAAACCCAGCAGTCGGACCTTTGTGTTTATGTCTTCGGAGTGACTTGACGCTAATCCATCCTGATAATTTAAGGTTGAGCTCAAGCACATGTCAAATTAAGTCACCACTGTTTACTTTTCAATTCAGCAACATGCTATGAGAAAGTCAGAGAGGCAGAAAGTGTATGTGAGCATGTGTGTGTGAGGGAGACAGAGAGAGAGAGAGGTAGAGAACGACAGCGGGCCAGTTCTCACAGATTTGATCTCTACAAAGCTTACACCCCACTTGAACAAGATCGTCAAATCTCGCTCATATTAAATAACCACATTTATCAAGATCTTGGAAGATCTCTTGCCTGCCCCGACCGTTCAGTCAGTGTGCCGGCGTCCCTGCCAGCGCCTGCAGCACCCAGCCCATGAAAGACCGGTCTGTCAGTGCACTCTGCAACGCTCTCCGCCAGACATGTGGTTCTTATTGAGCAGCCAGAGGAGCAGATTAACATAAAAGAGGGTGTGTAACAGTTCTCACATTCAAAACCCTGCCTGGGGCAAGAGGAGGAGAGGCCGCGGCTGGATTACCTCATTTAGGAGCCTTTAAAACACTGTTTACCTTCCAAAGTGTGCATCTCAATGAGGTAGTGCGGCGGCGGCGAGCACAACAGCGACGCAGCGTCTCGGGCAGATATCTGCACCCAGCACGAGGAAGCAAGCTGATGTACACACACACACACACACACATCCATGCGCCTCAGCAGAGCACACACACATAGACAAAGTGGAGACAGATTATAGCATGTCAGTATGTACAGTTGCATACACTTACACTTACAGATGGCTGGACCTCTCTGCGTCCCCAGTCAGTTCTCCAGCCCTGGGCTAAATCTGCAGCAGAGGAAAGAGCTGGCTTAGCTCTGATCCCTGGGACCCACTGATCTGATTTTGACTAAGACATTAAATATGAAAATACTTAAACAGGCCCCATATACCATGAGATAGTGTAACTCTACTGGATGGATTGAGTAGTCATACGCTGCTCACTGCTGGTACTGTTGTTTGCTGATTTGTGGTTTTTGAACTGTTAGCGGCCCCTTTAAAGCGGTAGTTCACCTATTATGAAAAATATGATATTATTTCACTTCTAGCTGTTCTGCACAGTAGTGGTGCTATCTGAGTGCTGGATACTGGCTGGATGCTCTAAATTTTTGTTGAGACCAATAGCAAGTTTCGAAATTCCTGGGTATTACTGTGAACTAGGGATAAGCCCAGGACAGAGATAGCGGGTATAAAACAAAGCAAGTGGATTTAATTGTAAGAACCCGTGAGAAATCATTTGACATCATCGTTGGATTCATCTGCCTTGTTAAAGACTGCTCAGGGGTTGTTGCAGCAGACCTAATAGGGGTTGCAAGCATTAGCAGTGCCATGTAACATTAGCTCATTAAAATTAGACAATGTTTTTTTTATTATTATTATTCTTAACTGTGAATATCTTTGGTGTTACTTGAAAGGCAGTGTTTAAAAGAAAAAGAGAAAAAGAAAAGTTAAAAAAAATAAATAAATCTGGTAGAGTTTGCCGTTTTGACAATGAAGCCACTTTCAAATAAGCCTCACCAAAAGCCACACAAGTCTTATTATTATTTTAAATAACTGTTTATCACAACAGCAGTATATGGACAACAGTTTCAGCTTTTTGAAAATTGGTTTCATAGCAGATGTAGCCAACAAACCTCCACTTATACAGCAAGTTTCTCACATTTTGTTATTAATGTCAATAAGGACAAATGACCAAACTCCATGGAGTGAAGATTTTGGCGTGCCATGCTGTAGCCTGCCATGTCAGCTCTGCAGGTTTCTCACATTACTTTGTTGTGTCAGGAGGTAGGCACAGAGCACACTCCCCTTGTGTTTTGTTGACTATCTGTACTAAGTGTTGGTACAGGGTGGCGTGGGTGATTTCTGTGATCGGTGTTGAGCAACTACTTTTCCTCAGTTTTGCACTGTTGAAATAATCTGCACCGTTGCCAGGATCCTTTGGCATACTAGCAATGTTTTCTCTTGTCTTCCTACATTTTAAATCTACCTCTTGGCTTTCATATCTGCAAAATCTATTGTTAAACTAAAGTGGGAGCAAGCAGTCACAAGCTGTGAGAGAATTTGAATGCAGCAGTGTCTAGCATGGCTGATGATCTGGTCATGCTCAACATAACATAATGGGAAGCTGTTAAGTAGCTGATTGTGCTGGTACAAAAGAGCAACCCATAAGCACATTCACAGGTGAGGCCTATTTTCCAGCTATTTCCCTGTGCTTGGCCTGCTGACCTGTGCATGGAGCTACTGGCCAGCTCCATCCATGTGCATGGCTGTACATGACTAATGCATGTCTGTGCAGCCGGGTTAAAGCAAAGCAGACGTGCCCTCCAGAATGTCGGCCGAGAAACAGCTCTCCAAGCACTCACAGCACTTTGTCTTCAATTTATGTATTTTCTAGTCTTTCTAACTCTAAAATGAAAGCTCACCACTGACTTTACAAAAAAATTATACAATAATCTGGCATATTTGAGTGCAGGATAAGGAATTAACACCTATCATAAATGAGGGTGAGTTGGCGCTGTGGCTGTTAAATTTATTTTGCCCACCAGCCACAGTGGTGGGTGAGCAAAGTTGGCCCAAACTGAGGAAATAAGCACCTCATAATCAGGGGGTCCATGCTCACATTAATATACATTGCCTTTGTTTATGATATAGGCTACCTTTTATTCTACCCTTATACTGATGTCCGGGTGAATACTTGTTTCTGATTGGCTGGAGTGTGTGTGTTAACACTGTTTAATACACGTGGTCCAGCTCAAGGTTCATCACTGGTTAATCACTGGTCTAAACTCAAATGCTGCTTTTAACCAGACCTCTAACTACAGGAACAAGAAACCTGAGCATACAACTAAATGCACTAGCCTGTGTTCGCCTACATCAGCTGCAACCTCTGCAACTAATGTAGTGCTTTAAAATTATGATAATTACACCAACACAGAGCTAGCCAAGTCATTTTAGTGTAGATGTGCTGTATTCAATCAATTTCACATGTACATATCCATGTCAACAATGTCCTGGCTCAAGATGAATGGTGGTGTTTCTGCTGCCTGGCTGTCTGACATGTACAGACAATAGTACAGGCAGAAATGTTTTATTAGGAGTGGATACAGGTGTGCTTCCTCACCAGGGGCTACAATGAAGCTGAGTACTTTGAAAAGTCAGAGTCTCCCTTTTTGTTTAAATTCTGATGTGCTGCTTTTTCCTGATTTTTGAAAGAAAATCTCCATTGTCATTATCGCACTGTAATTTATTATCTCCCCTTGTTTACTACTGTTGGCAAGTGGCCATGGTGTAAGCAGGATAATCCACGACAAGGTGTGCATTAAAGGGTTTTAATGCACTTCACGGAGTGTATTAAAACCTCATTGTGGATTACCTCTTACATAACCATGGCTGCACATCGCACTCACAGCGTAGCGACAAAACAAATCATTTCAAAATGAAAGGAAAACCAAGGAAAACAGTGAATACAACCTCATCATCCGGTCAATGTGGCGACATGCTGTTGGAGTTAAGAGGCCAGTAGATAGTTTATAACAGAAGTGGTGCATTGCAGCAAGCAAAGAGGGAGACATTGGGCCAAAGGGAGGGGAAAAAAAGCAATATTTCCATCAAAAGTGGCAGAATGATGAACATGGCAGAATACACAACTGGCAAATCATATATCATATTTAATGTTTAACACTTTTTTCAAAAAGTGAGGAAAAAAATGTGAGTGAATTGTGTGGAATCTGATCAAAGTGTTGCACTGGCAGGATACTTTGGTCCAATCTTTGGCTGGTAAAATTATTTGCTTCGCAGCCAATCTTCCATAAATAGAGCCACTTTGTTCACCACTGCAACCATTAAAACATCCTTCCTCTTCCTGTCACAGACCCTCAGCCGAAGAGGGAAGGCTTTCTCGGCAACACCATTGACCCCGTGCACGCTCAAGGGGGAAAAGGCAAGATACGAAGGAGCCTTTGTAAGAGAAAAATGGATATAATTTTGTGCAGTTTGATTAAATCATAATGCGGCAGGTAATGAATCTCCAGCTTCACCATTTCATTACTCAGTGCAGTGGTGTTATCGAGCCCTAAATATAGCCTCATTATATATTCCATTTCTACCAGCTTTATTCCCCCCCCAAAAAAATCCTCTCTGAAAGTCAGGTGTAAATTTAACTTTACTGTTCATACATGGGCCGGTTGTGCCTCTCCTTTCCTTTTCATCTCCCTTTTACTCTATCTCCTTGAGTTATAGCCTCCACTCACATCTACCTGCTTCAGATAAAGGAAGTCTTTGCAATTGGAATTGGAAATGGATCAGAGAGCCAGTGTGAAGCACTTGGATGAAGGGTTCAATTATTTTGATGATTGGTCTCAGGAAACGCTGCACAATGGTGCTCATTCACTCCTAGAAGTGGTCTATGAGATTGGATACAGTTGGCAGCCTTTCTAGGCCCTTTAACACACTTTATAGTGAATCCAAGCTGAAACGTCATCCTCTGCCTCTTAGCCCGATGTGTCTGAAATCTGCAGAGCCGTTGCTCCACATGGGCTTTTTCATGAATTTGATGCAGTTTGGAGATTTCTCATTTGAATCTATAACTATCTTTAATTGGCTCTTGTTGGCTCAACTAAATACATCCAATTAAACATTGTCAATTTGTTATTAGGACTGTGCATAATGAACATGACCCCCTGAGGTGGGGCGTAGGACCCCCTAATCACAGTCAATGAGCTAATCTATCTGGACAGAGGAGGTCAAAGGTCACAGATGAAGCCACGATACGCGACTTACTTTAATGAATAACAATAGGCAGATTAAGCGGGAGCCAATCTGATATAGAGCTCAGCTCGATAGGGAGGAGATTTGCGCAATAATGTCCCATGAATGTCCCACGGTGAGAAAAGATGTCAATGTTTCCATGTGACCCGCTCCGAGGTCTGCAGATGGGAAGAAAATCTTATCTTCGATTATTTGCTGGGGTCACTCGGGCAGACATGATTTGTCAGTTGAGCATAAATATCACTAAATCACTTCTGACCTGTGTGTGTGTGTCATACTCCAAATGAGGGGTGTTGTACGGGGTGTCAGAGAAGTCTAGAATCATATATAAATGGTATATAAGGTGCTTGATTGAGGTAAGGCTCAAGGCCATGAACATTAAGGAAAACCAAGGCAGGAGATAAAAGGTTTATAATAAAAAGCATGATTCCTCTGTTTTGGGATATTTTGGGGGTTTGGGGTATATTAACAACCCACCCTACCTATCCTTCAGGTTTCAAGTGACATTATTGCACATTGCTACGTTGCTTTGAGGGATACTGATTAAACATCCTCTAAAAAAATCGGAATTGTCCCTTGCTTTTGTCTCTCAACATTGTAACTATATGGAAGGCTTTGTCTCGATGACATTGTCTCTGTGTTCATCTTTCTCTGTCCAACTCCTCCAGCATGCTGGAGTGTGCACCTGACTACTAAGGGTAAACAATACCCTTATTCATGCTCTGTGTGAGGGTGTGTGTGTGTGTGTGTGTGTGTGTGTGTGTGTGTGTGTGTTCGCTGTCCACTGAAAGAGCAATGTCCAGCTTTGACAAGGGAACACCTGCTCGGTTACCCAGGTAACAGCAGGTGCAGCATATGTGAAGTGATGGGGATGAGCTGGTGTGATTGTGTGTGTGTGTGTGTGTGTGTGTGTGTATTTTGACTGATCTTAGTGGGATCTCCCAAAACAACGATCCAAATCTCACTGTATCTTATGGTAAATATAGAACTAATAGCAAACATAACACGTTACGCACATACATAGAAGCGATGCTTACAGTGATGTAAATGCTCTGTTTATTGATCTGTACTCAGAAGTACATTTCCCATTGTGTTATGTAATTAAAATGATTTGCTTTCAAAAAGAAAATGATGGTTATTACATGAAATACTGTTACTAATGATTAATTTTAATGCATTAATTTAACACACTAATGCAACCTTTTGATTTAATTAACTGCTGTGCAACAACAACAAAAAAAGACTTGATTTGTAGAAAACTCTTTTTTCACCATGCCATGATGTAGTTTTCCAGTGAGCAGATATTGAGAATTAATGGAATTTGATATCATACAAGTATAAAGGGGTGACCAAACCTAACAAACTAGCCTTAACCCCCTGAAACCTGAAAAATTAACTTAATTTCTTTCAAAAAATTAGCACAAAATCACCCTCCCAAAAATGTTAAATAATAACAATAATAATACATTTACCATAAATTGCTACAGATTTACAGAATAAAAATGTAAAAACAAATGAATAAAACAAGAAAATAACCAAGAAACTATACTTAAAAAAAACTAAGAAAAAATGAAAACCTAAAAAATGAGCAGAATACTAACAAAAACAGGAATGAAAAAAAAAACAAGAAAATGACCAGAAAATGAATATGAAATTGTCATAAATGCACCCCAAAATTCAACAAAACAAAATGAAACGACAAGAACATTATCAAGAACATTATCAAAAATAAATAAATAAATAAAAAAAAATAGTAAATTAATTTATAAATACATGCCTGCCCGCAGGCTGCTGGGTTTCATTGGGCTGATTTGGCAGACTATAGCAGACTGAGCCTGAGGGAGAAACAGTCCTCAGGTTAACCCTAACTCTAACCCATTCCATTAAAAATAATAATCATTCCATTATCTGTCCCTTTTGGCTGTTGTGCCATATTTGAACACATAGAATAATAATATTTTATGTATTTTGTGCAGTAATGCTGGCTTTGAGCTACTTTACAAACTGGCAGGAGTTTCTTTAAGTTGCTCTATCAACAGAAAATTCATTATTTCGTATGTATTTTACTGTCATTTTTGCATGTAATTTACAAGCAGAAGTAGGTTAGATGAAGTAGGTCTAGTCAAGTGTTTGCTAATGTGTTTATTTGAGAATTAGCTATGTATATGTTGTCTATGTGTGTGTGTGTGTGTGTGTTTGTGTCCACTGGATATCCTCCCTGAAGGTCTTCTCTGCAAACCTCAGCAAAGGTCACCGTGGGGGAGGACACACCCCCTGCCCTGACCCCCAGGGTCATAAGAGGCCTGCACCAAGGAGATAGCTAGAGATAGTAGCACAGAGAAATAGAATTAGGATGAGTATGTTTGCGTGTGTGTGCCTGGCCTACATGCATGAATCCCCCCTTTATAAGGGTTTGCACGCTCCTGAGTCTGCACGCAAGCGTTTTGTGCATGCATGCTTGTGCAGGGGTGTGTGTTGTGTCTGTTGGCCTGTGTGTGCTGCATGGGTAATGGTCAAGCCCAGCATTAAAAGCAGAGCTGTTTGCCTGTGGCTAGGTGCATGAGCAGCAGATAACTGTGTTTGCATCTCCGGTTGCACTCACACAAGGAGGATTAACATACCCCCCCCCGCCCCAAGTCCACAGCCCAAATATTACTCTCTGTTTACACTATGGATTATATACTACAGATAATTGGAGATAACAGGGTCGCTGGGAAGGCCAGTTATTTTCGCTGCTGCCCGGCTATTATTCCATTATCTGCCATTTCAAATGTAAACATTTGTTTTTCGCCTCGGAAAAAACGGCCTTGTGAAAGATTTAGCGGATTTTAAAATGACCAGCAGAATAGCAACCAGATGATCTGAACAATGTATGAAATATTTATTTTCAATTTTGGATGCAGTATTTTCCTTTTTCATGCATAAGTCCCTAAATTGAATTGTATGCATCGGTGAAAGGAAACAGTCCCTTCCATTCATACTGTATGTTCAAAGCACTCTTCCAATTTCTCTGGTTTGACCTGCTTCATACAGACACTAGACATGATGCATTATTTATTCACTGGATAGTGAGATAAAGGAAGAAATCCTTGTCTAAGGGGGCAGACAGTCAGGGCGTACATACACACACACACACACACGCGTACACACATACTCCTGTTAATGAGGAAGAGTGAGAGACAGGACAGAAGCAAGTAGGAGAGGTGAAAAATATGCAGAGAGAAATGAGGGTGGGAGTGAAGAATGTGAACGTTTAGTGAAGGGGGGAAGCTTGACAGGTGGAGAGAGGGAGGACTAGCTAAATGAAGAGAGGGAGGGAGGAGGGAAGACAGGGAGGAGGAGAAAGGGAGGAATGAGCGAGACAGGGAGAGGAAATGTTCACATCATTGACACATATGCACTGTCCTCACCATTCCCTCTATCTCACGTTTCTTTTTCCAGGGGCTGAGCTTACCACTCACTCATGTACAACCTGCTGCCGAGTCCGGGCTATCCACCAATCCTGAAGTCTAGGTACAAAACTGCAAGTGAAGATATTGAAATCTTCTGCTTTGGAGTGGACTGCATTTTTATGGTGAAGAGAGCCAATTTGGTTAATGTTAGCTAGGTACATAACTATTGGAGGCCACTTTGTATAGTGAGCAGACAGAAAAAAGTATGTTAGCTCTGTAATACATGAGCTTGTTAAATGATTATTAGATTATACTCATTTAGTTTGTCAAGTGTTAAGGCGGCAACTGGCAAACAGAAACAGCAATGCCTTGATCAGAAGTTAACATATCTATAATTTTAGAGAATTTTCATGACATGAGGGTGACTATATAAATAATTTTACTTTGTACCTCTGGATATATTTTTGGATGATAAGCAACATCAAGACTATGTTTTGTAAGATCCAAGAGTATTTGTGGATAAAAAAAGCAAACTTTTGCAGCATTTTTCATAAATTGTTAGATGTGTTACTCAGTTCGCTTTGAGGAATATTCAGACACTGGAATGCTTTGAATTACCAATCAGGAATGTAGTGAATACTCTGACTTTTCAAACAAAAAGAAAGCTTTCAGGTCATGCACTGATGCCATCACAGTGAATTTACAAATGCACCCGCAGCAGTTCAGAGAACCGAAGATGGTAGTCAATAGATTACAACTGAAACATTTATTTCATTGAGTTTTTGGCTCCAGTGTGCTTTAAACTGACAACACTGACCACTTGGCAAAATCAGGACATACAACTTTTGGTGGTAAGCTTATTGAGCAATCATGGATAATTTTATTTTATTTTCATTTTTCATCTCCAAACATGAGTGTTGTTTTGTGTGCTTGATTGTAAGTTTTCAGCTGCATTACCATGAGCTGTAGTCCGTGCTGTAATCCAGCTGGCTTTTGGCCAAGATGCTCCCAGCTGGCAAACAGGGACCAAGTGGTCAGCAGGTTATACCGAAGTTTCTGCATGTGTATGTTCCTTAGGATCAGATTTTGTGTTAATGATAGTGACTATATCACTGTCCGTTCTTTGCCTTTATATATGGTAGTGTGTCTCACTCTACTAATCTCAAAAAACGTCATCTCATCACACAGCGGCATGGCTGAACTGTTTCAAACTCCAATACAGATTTTCATTAATTGTGGTCTTTATTTTCTCCATGATTTCTCCAGTTCTGTATGATTTCTCTTCCTCTTGTGGTAAGTTATAGATAGGACTACCTTTCAATCATTGTCATGCAAAGAAAAACAGGAGAAAAACTCCGAGGGAGTCATGACATTGCTGGATGAGGTAATCAGCCATGCTAGAATTTGAATTACACAATTTCACTTGAAAATGTGATATGTGGTTGCACCATTTTGACCTCTGTGAAAAGTAATTAACATTTATAATGTAAACACTCAGTACTATAGATGTAGATTTTACATTTTTGCCCTTTGCTAATATATAGATGTAAATAAGTCAGTGCAAAGGGTAACTGAGTTCCCATTCATTTTATTTCAGTTTTTCTCTGAAACATACATTACATATACATTAGAACACTCCTCTTGTTATACAGAGATTTTAAGATCTTGCACCTGTATGTATGGGAAATACAGAAGGGTCTTAATCGATTTGTTAAACCGCTCTCAGCTCAATATTTGCAAGGTTTGAAAAGTCACATTTCCTAAAGTGTTATCACAAACATATTGATAATGTCCATCTCTCCGTTTCATGTGCCCCTTATGTTTCTCATCTCTCTTCACATACCAGGCATTCCACCGTGAGCCCAACTTTAGTGCTGTCTCTGCAGAAGTAGGCCAAATTCTGAAGATCTTACTGCCTCAGAATTCCTCAAGTGTAGCAGAACCTCAGGCTAGTTATGAAGTACAGAGGGAGGACCCGGGCCAATGCTCAGTTTTCCTGTAGGCCTGCAGGCTCACTGTGTGCCTCACACCCTGCATCTTCTTTTGTCTGGTCTGTGCTGCAGTGATACAACGGTGAAGCCTAAAGCCATAGTGTTGCATTATGTTATCAGTATTCTGCTGCCTTCCATACTTCCACCACTGGCATCATTCACCCCTGTAAAAGATTCAGCTCCAACAGGAGTGAATCTATTTGAGATTTCTGCTGTGGCTGTAGTCGCTGTGGCTCCCTTGCCGGTTGACATGCTGAGAGGCCCAGGGCAGCACTAAGTTGAGTGATTCAAACAAAGAAAAAACTTTGTAGTATAAAGGGAACAGACCAGTGTAAATAACCTCTGAACTATTTGCATTGGTAATACAGCTATATGTTTCTGATGTCTTCCTGATAGTAGTAGTGTGCAGATAATTTTAAAGTCGGGCTTCTGTAGAAGGAATGTCTATATTGGACATATGTGGGCAAGATGCTTTTTCTTTAGCCGAATGTGATCCTGCACCTTGTCCAAACTGCAAGCGTAGTGAGAGAGCATTGCCTGTGTAGCAAGCAACACAATGCAACCTCTTTCCCCAAAGCGCCAAAGGATGGCCGGTGTCTGTTTTTCACGCATCATGTCACCTGTTTCACCGCTACTCAGTTTTTTTGTTGTTGCCAAAGTTATATAAATCGATTCCACAGCTTGTTTACCTTTTGGCTTGATGCGTGGAATTGACGTCTACAGCGTAGACCGCATCAGCCGCTGCGAGGTGGTCCCCGGACACACAGATGCAGTTAAGGCAAGGTTTTACATCTACAGCTTACTTCAGGCCAATGTATGTATGCTATCTAGGTTGTTTTCTTTGGTTGGCGTTGATCTTTCCCACCAATCACATTTGGGCTGGGGAATGGTTCAAGGCCAGTTTAGATCTGGAGAACATCTTGGAGCTGCACTCTGTTGCTGCAACTCAGCCAGTATATCAGATCCAATTACCAGTTCTTGACCACCGCCTAAGTTCTAACCTGCATCTGATGATTTCTTTCTTCCTGCTAAACCCTGCCAACTTATTTTCCACTGCTCTCATAGCGGCTGCACACAAGTTTTGGTAGTAATTTTTGTGTACATGGTCCTTTGACCCGGAGATGACCTGTGGATTGGAACAGAAACAGTCGGCTGCATCAGATGTATGAATGCAGGAGGTCCCACGGGGTGACTGTCTGTTCCAATGTCTCTCCTCAAAGTGCATATCAGCGGCCTATGGGAGCTCACTGGCAAGCCTCTACTCAGCATGACCATGACCGCTTACCAGCAGTCTGTGTTCCCTCCTCCTCTTCCTCTTTATCCTGTTCCAGTACCCGTCCTGCCAAAACTGATAAATGACAGCGAGACAGAGTTTATAGATCTCAAGATGACTTCTGATCACCTCTTGAACCTTCCCGACTGAACTCTAAGAGAAGTAAAGTACAGCCTGCCTTGGGAACCTCTGATTTTTGAGGCCGATCTCACAGTTCAGCCATACACCAAGGTCATGTACGCCCCACAAATGCAATACAGCTAACCACATCAGCATTCACAGAGCAAAATAGCCAGCATTATGAATACTCCTGACATCAAGAGTAGAGATTCAAAATCTCTCCAAACTTTTGCTCTGAAAGCATACCTCTGTGTGGGAGTGCTGCCACTGGGACCATCGGGGATGGAGTTGTCCTACATAGCCTAACCCTGCACACCAATGCCTTGAATACCAACATCCTAGGGGATCTATCTGGAAGGATTAAGCTCCAAAATGGCCAGCATTCAAGGTACAACCCACCTCCCTGTACAAATGCTCACCCTTCTCTGAACAGTTTCCTCCTCTTCATCCACATCCCCGTTCAAATGTTCTTCATCTGTTCTGTCGAATTCAAGAAGAGGAGAAGAAGAAGAAAAAGAATGGGCAGATGGTCATAATTTGTTGTATCAAATGAAGGCTAAAGGCAACAATTCTCAGAGGAAAAGTGGAACTGTGAGAGTTGGACTGGGAAAGGGAAAATAAGCAAGAAAACATTAGATGAAAAGAGGAGGGATAGAGGGGGAGAATGATAAAGGGAAATGCCTTTTGTAACTCTCTTTGCTGTGGATCTGCCTCCTTCATTCTGTAGTCTGCAACCCTAAACTTTAACCCTAAACTAGCTGCTTGAAGCAAACACTGGCAAAATGTCCCGATTTAGGATGATTTTCCTCATCTTTCTTTGTGCAGACGTTTGGCCTGCATAAATATAGATACAGTGCATGCATACACCCACCCCTTTTTCACACATTGTCTTAAACCACCAGGGGGGCTTCTCTTCACCCCTACAGTTTCCCATTCTGTCTTTTGTTCTCTCCGTCTTTTTCCTCTTCCCTCCCAAAGTACTTCTGTGTCTTTGTTACACCTTACTAATGTCTCTCTTTCTACATCTCCTCAGTTTCTAAACCCCACAATTCCTTTGCTTTAGCTTCCATCCCCACACTTTCTTTCCTACTATCTCTTCTCTTATTTCTGCATAATTCCAGAGCAGCTTTGAGCTCAGATGTATGCTTTTAAATGAACCGTTGAGTGGAATGTACCGTGCCCTCATATTATTGAATATGTCAAGATGATTTCCAAACTAATTATGTTTGTTTAAAGTAAAATAATGAGGTGAATTCAGGTTTCCACATGGTTTGAATAGTCATGTGGTGCAGAGGTTGTTCCAGGACAAGGTTGCTGATTTATGGTGTCATTTTCTGGGTTTCAGTGTGTGTTTGT
>OMLB01023239.1:7997-28764 GCA_900302555.1 Myripristis jacobus
CGTGAGTGAAGAGGGCAGACATGTTCTCTGGCACGTAACAAAGAAGAATAACCCAATCGCAAAGCCATTCGGTTGATTTATGCTGTTTTTGTCCGGGTCGGTCCGTAATGCGCTCATGGATCAAACATTTGTCACATTCAGGAAGTCAATCCTGATGTTAACCTGAAGAGCTGTCACAGCGCTCTTCAGGTTAAATGTCACTGCGGAGGGAAAGTGGGAATATCCAGCAACAGTTGATGCCAAATATATTATATTTAACAAGCGAAACTACAATTAATATTAAGTGTTTGTGCATTTTTTTAGTTGAAATCCCTATATTTAGCTGGAAAAGTACTATCATTAAGCAATATTACATGCATTTTTTTTAACGGTAAAATTATCCATTGCAATGTGCATCATCACTGTGGGTCTTCTTTCCACTGTACAATTTAATTTACAGCCAGCCTGTTGTTATTTCCCAGCTTTAGTTTTCTGAATTTCTGTATTGGGCCCACATAAGCTCCTCCTCTCCCCTCCTCCTCATCACTCGCTTCTCCAGCTTCATTCAAAACGTCTCTGCGAGCGCACGTCCTGCAAACAAACGCGTCCCAGTTTCCCAATGGAAATCACAGACAAAATAATCCAAGTGATCCAACAGGAGCTGACATTTCCACCTCAAAAACACTTTTTTTTTTTTTTGGCTTATCGTGAATCCCGAGGTGAGGCAGGACTGCAGCTCTCAGCTCTGGCTTTGCGCTCTCGACACCCCCTAGTGGTCAGAAATGGCTTTGCGTCGCTTCAGTTTACATTTTTGTTATCGGTCTGTTTGTGAGTCAGCATCATTTTTGCACACGGTGACTGATTCCTTCCTGAAGTTGGATTTTACATACGCCAGTTCCAGCCCCGGAGTTGTGTCGAGAGATTAGACCGGCCTCCTTCAGATGATAAATATGAACTGTAAATCAAAACCAGTCCACCATAATATGAAGATATGAGGAGCCTGACTTGATTTTTGAAGTTCTGAAAACCCTCTAATACGCTCACTGCTCTGCATGGTAATCCACTCCAAACATATACAAGGATACGAGGACATGACATAAGATATGAACTGATGAAAAAAAAAAACCCCAAAAACAAACCCCAATCCAAAAACCGCACTGATGTAAATGAATTAGCGGGTGCAGAGCTGCTGATTTGTCTCCGAGCGAATGGAACATATTTAGCCGAGTCACTTTAAAGCCCTGTAAACACACGGCATCATGGTCCGCGCCGCTGTTTGTGTGCCGGAGTTTTTAAAGGGATCATCAAAGCAAACAACAGCACCGGGCTGTGCGGAGAGCGCCAAGATTTGGGTGAAATGTGCTAAATTTAACTCGTGGCTTTCAGCGTTTCCGCTCGGATGGGGCGATCAGCGAGCCGAGCCGCGGTTTGAATGATATGAAGAGCCACATCACACGGCTGACGTCTCCCCCCGTGTCACTCCAGGTAGCGCCTGGCCTTTCCGTCCCGCTGACCGCTGCCAGGTCACACCGGGTGTCTGGGGACGCCGCGGGACAAATCTCAGGCCTGCGTCGTCCTGCGCCGGGCTCGCTTTTGTTCATGCATGTGACATCGGTACGTGGAGCACATGAAAGCAAAATGACAGGAAAATGAAAAGCCAAAATCTGAGTCATGCAGCTATAGCCATAGAAAGTGTGTGTGTGTGTGTTACCGTGTTGTACTTCTACCTTCCTGATGACTGAGGGCCAACTCACACAGGATCAGGTGTTGTGGCATGAGCACAAGGAATCTCATTCATTTTAAATGGGCGCAGTGCGTTTTGGCTGCACCGGTGCTCGCGGCGAGGGGTTCGACGCAACCTGATGCCATGCTGCAGTGGCCAATCACGTCGCCAGGTTGTTATTGTTAAAGAAACCAAATGAAATAACAAGAATTAGACGTGGAAAAAAAAATTGGCATCTAAAATATGAATAAAAATGAGGCTTCAGTTACAAAACAAACTAAAATGCCTTTAGTTTTTGTCATTGTCAGTTTATGTTTACCAGCAGATGGCTAACGTCCTTCTGTCATCACAGTCACACAAACAAGATCTTTTTAAATTTTGTCCCTTACAAATACCCCATATTATAATAATTAAAAAAAAGACTAAAACTAACACTAACACCAATAAAAACGAAGTTAAATCTAAGCATTCTCAAATAAATAAACAAACAAAACTGGCAAACACGCTTTAAAAACTAATTTACACTGAACTGAAATTGAAAACAAAAAGTCAGAAGTTTAATAAAAATGCAAAACTATAATAAGCTTGTCACCTAGACGGGCTGTGTGGTCAAATTCCCCAAAATGCCTGATCCTGATAAAGTCAGACGGTCTCTTTTTTTCTGAGTTGAACACAAAGCGGCTCTCATCATGATGTTCATGTTTGAATATGAAACTTTCTCCATTTTATATTAAAAAAAAAGTATGCTCTTACTGGCAAAAATGCACAGTATGCCAGTTTCAGGTTCTGTAAATTAAATTTCATGTTTTTGTCCGATTTGCGTCCCAAGGTCAAGATGCCAGCTCAGACGTCGTGGGAACAAACGTACAGCTGTCCTGGTATTTTTAGCGAACGCACAGAGACGTGAAACGCCGGAAAAATCCTTGGCCTGAACGTCTGCCATGACGCCGGGAATAAAGCCAAGACGTCAGAGGAGGCACCAAGAAGCCAAGCTTTGAGGAAGCAAAACGCAAAGGCAAGGCAAGCGGGGGAAAAAAAAAAAAAACCCACAGAAGGCACAAGTGACTGTGCAATCTGAATCAAAGCTCAAACGAATATCTTGACAAAAGTCTCCAGCTGTTAAGGCCACAAATACGAACACGGCCAGAAGAGATCCAAACATTCACCAGTTTGAATCAAAGTGAGGAATTTAATGTGAAAAATGGTGCATCAGTTCAAACTGCTTGTGCTGGGCAGAAACTGAGAGGGAATCACATCTCAACCAACTAAAATTAGTGTGATAAGAGGGTGTCTTCTTTTTTTTAATTGTCTAGCACCTATTAATTTTATGTATTTCTGTCCCTTTGTGCCCATATATGTGTATAAGAGAGCAAGTATGAGGTAGGAATTCAAAGCACCAAACACTGAAAATATGTGGACCCACTTTGTAATAAAGATGTAAAAATGTACAACTAACATTTCTTGACGTTTGATCATACAGTGGTTGAGGTTTGAGCTCACACACTTTGGAGCAGTTTAGGAATTATTAATCTGCAGGCTCCAGTGGAAACAAACGGTTCCTGGTCAGGTGTGTGGGACCGTCCTCCTGCTGCCAAGTGGCTCAGAGACACATGCAAACGCAGGACATGATGATAAAAAAAAGAGGCTTTTTCGCTCTTATTTGTCTTATTCTTCCATGATTTTTGTTCAGCAAAGCCTGCAGGGACTTCAATGCAAAAGTTATATTTGCTTTACTGAATTTTTAAAAAATATTATTATTAGAGCCAGTGGTTCTCAAACTTTTTTCAATAATGTACCCCTTCTGACATAATATTTTTCAACCAAGTACCCCCTGACCAGTGCAAAACAAAAATGGTAGAAAAAAAAAACAACAACCTGATCTGCTGCTCTGTTTTTGCTTCTTTTTGAATTTAAAACGTCTTAATCAAACGAATATTTACATTTTTTTTTATTGAACTTGTTATAGCACAGGCTATTTATTTTGGGAATCAAGCATGACTGATTTTTATAAAAAAAATTTTTTACATCTCATGTACCCCCTGCAGTACTCCAACACACTCCCATTTGAGAACCAGTGATTCAGGCATTTCTGCTTTCTTGGATCGTGGCAGTAGAGTGAGACTCAACCCGGGACGCTGTGGTCGAGACTCAGCCTGGACAAGCGGCACGCGCTCTACCACAGGAGCCACCGCCGTAGCAAATATCTTTCTGCCTGTTTCCTAAGTGGATTTAATATTTTTTTTTTTTCCTTGGCATAATTACTCATAAAAATGTAGTGCTCTTTTGGGTGGATGCTGAACTTTGTTGTCACCTTTTTGCACATCACCATCTGTCAGGCGCGCGCCGGCTAAAGGCCGAGGCCTGCGTTTTTAATCGTTATTAAAGTGTGATGTGTTATCCGAGGCGCTCTCATGTCCCGCTGTGCACACAGGTTGAGTGTCTCCCGATAACGTGTCACAGGCCACGAGACACGACGAAGACAAATGTGGAGGAAAAGCCACGGATTTGCGGGAGGATCAAAACGGAAGCAAACTGAATTGTAATTACGGCACGCTCCGCAAGACGAGCACTCGTCACGCCGCCTTCGCATTCAGCACACGCCCGCTCCATCACGGCGTGTGGCTGTTACAGCAGGCGAGCCGCATGGGTGGGACTCATTCAATTAGAGGAAGGTTTTTGATGTGGCTATAAACAAGCCTTTAGTGACACAACACAGCTTCCCTTTATTACTTCAGTGTATTAAAAAAAATCACTCTCTTTCTGCGGCGGCGGCTCATGAAAGGACCGCCCTTGCACGGCGTTCACATCATGAGCCGCTTCCATTTCTTCCCATTGAAGAGTTGAAACAGCTATTTGAACACAGCAGGCCGGGCGGGTGTGAAGCGTGGCGGTGTCGGGCTGCCCGAGCAAAAAACGTGTGCCGATGAATGAAATCAGCGTCATGTCATCAAAAGAAGCCCGGTAATTATTTCCATCGCGCACTGTGCTTTCGTTATTGTATATTCTGTACACATTTTGAAAAATACCTCTCTTTTTTTTCCTTCTTCTTATTTTGTCTTCTGGTCAAACAGCCTGTCATGAATTTCACTTGCATAAGTGTTTACAGAATAGGCTTTAGAAGTTTAAGTCAAGGATGACTTCACCCAGGTTCGTTCCCATTCATTTTGAAAAAAAAAAAAAGGTTGAAAAGTGCTCTATGAAACCAAAGAAGTTGCTGCACATGGTAAATTTCATCGTGTGAATGCGTGGCTAAGATGACAGTTTGGGTCTATTAAGATCGCTTACAAGGTGCGCATCAATGCTGTGAATCAATGCTGTGAATGTGTTCCCTGTTCAAAGCCGGAGGAGGCTTTTGTGTCCACTGTCAGCAGCCTGTGTTCAGGTGAGTGTGCCAGGTGAATGAGGTATGCGTCTCCTCATTCAGCCAATCACTGACCTCCATGAATACCTGTGCTGTGTGGAAAAAATAGTCAGTATTCACCTGATAGAATATACACACTTTCAAGCAGTTTTTCACATTTTTGAACATGAATGGGAGTCACCTGCGGTAACTTTGTCTTGACTGATGAGCATATAAACTCTCAAGCATATAAACATAAACTGGTGTGGTCCTTGAGAGAAAAATATTCATTCGAGTTTGAAATGAGGACTGTGTACAATCAACCGGGATGCAGTTACATTAAATATGGACATCATCTGATCATCCAGCAGACTCCTTAAAGGCAGACTGAGGAGGATTTTTCCTTAAAAAAAAAAAAAATAATGTATAGATTCATGCAGAAATAATCCCTCTCCATCATCACTTGTGAGCCACTAGAAGTGTGTGTTAGTGTATGTGTGTGTGTGTGTGTGTGTGTGTGTGTGTGTGTGCAGAGACCCTGCCCTCTAAAGCACGGGAATATGCAAGAGGCGGTTCAGTGTCTATCTAAATGCAAAATGTTCACAATAGTATTTTATGTCACGGTGAAGCTTCATGTTTAAACTGTTTGGAATGAGAGTGTGGATCCCCGACCCGAGCCGGATGCGGCGGGTTCGGACAAAAATGTAGAAATTCTGTTCGGGTTCGCATCGGGACCGGTCACGACTTTGTTATTTTAGTGAAACTCTTGTGTTAAAAAATAAAAATGATGGACTTGCTGTCTGCTCCAGGCAACTTCCCACACAGTGCTGGAGTTTACGTGATGACACTGAAGGCAACCCGTAGGCCTAGCGATGGAAGATTCGCACTTTGTTTGAAACTGATAAAAGTTAAAGTTTAACCAAGCGAGGACTTGTTTTTTTCTTCTTTTTTTTTTAAACTTATTTCTTATTTTCTTCTCTGGCAGACATGTCGGTCCTCTCGGCCAGTGCATCAGCTTGCCGGCTTTGTGGAAACATTTCAGGTTTCACAGCGATGATTTTCTGAATTGATACATCTGAGAAATAGTTATGTAGAGCATTGTCCCTGGCTGCAGCCTCCGTTGGGAAATCATCGGATTGTCCCCGGCAATAAGATGAATGACAACTCTGTGAGAATTTTAATCAGGCGTGATGACAGAGGAGAGAGACAAAGGTGTGAGGAGCAGAATATGGGAGCAACACAGCGGGGAAAAAAACCCTAACAATGACATGTTTATCCTGGCGTATCACTCACCGACGGAAAAGAGCCTGTAAGCCGTCCGAGTGCACTTGGAGCGGCTGCTGCACAGGTTTGGTCCAGGTTTTTTTTTTTTCCATTGCACCATTTCTGACAACTCATATTTTCATTCTTAACATCTACAAGTCACAAAACAAAACGCCGCATCCATATTTTCCTTTCCTTGTCCTGAAGTAGAAGGCCGTTACACGAAACAGTATTTAAACGTGAACTGGTAAGATGGTCAGGCAAGCCGAGCTAAAGCTGCACCATCACTGCGACTTGAGTCAAACTCTATTTCATGTTCCTGTGTGGGCAAAATAAGGCCCGGGGGCCAGACCAGGCCCGCGAGACAGTTTGAGCGAGCCCTCAGACATAAGTCATGATTTACAGTTGAATCCCCTTGCCGAATTTGTGTTTGTATAGGAAGACAAATTGTTGTGTTTATGTCACAAAGGTGCTGTGTTATGCACCAACAATCCTGTAGATGTCAGATATGAGTTGGGTTGAGTTTGACCTGCAAGCCACTCCTGTACACGCTTTAAGTTTCATGTTAGGGCTCGGATTTGATCCCGGGCCGCTGCGGTCAAGACAAGGGGTACGTGCTCTACCAGGTGAATCTTTACTTTATTTTGAATGTTTTAATGGATGGTTTCCCCACACAGATCGCACAGAAACACGGCGGGAAGCTACAGTTTTCCCAGCGTTTTTACTTATCTTGTTAAAACTGAGCTGATGAACATTTTACGTGCCATTCTGAGGATTTCCACTTCAAAAACACAAATAATTTAAGAGAGAACTGGACTGTTCCCTCTGAGATGTAGCTGACGATGAGCTCTGAATATATGAAACAGCAGTAATTAATCAACTGATGGAAAACGGGAACTGAAGGCACTTTGAAAGAAAATGCGCTGGTATAGAAACTTAATATGATTAATATGAATTTAAAACTTGGAATGGTCTCGATGCGGCTCTTGAACCAAAAAAGGCTGCCCACCCCTGGACTGGCGTGTGTGTGTGTTTGTATGTATATTAGGTAGTTTTAGGAGTTTAGATAGGAGAAACACTGTTTTTAACCAGTTTTTATTTGGCTTCATAAACGGTGATAGATCAGGACGGCACCCTCTAATGTTTCTGCCGAATAAGATGTAAAATCCGTCATCCACACCTGAATACATAGATCGCTGCACGTCTTTGCATACAAGCAGCCACACACAGCGAACCATAATGAAATTACACCGTGCCTCTTGGGTGTCCACTTAGCTTGCTGTAATTTCATCGAGGTTATCATTTAGAGTGGGTTAGCTAGGCCGACACAGCCGCCTCGACTGCTACCTGGAGTTTCACACATGCACACGTTCATATCACAGATAAACTAAAGTCGTAGTCCACATGAGTATTTATATGACCAAGAGCTTAATACAATATCCTACAGTTATGGCCTGGAGCAGAAACACTGAGAAGATAAACAAACAAACAAACATGTGTCTAGTTATTAGAGATTCCCTCCTTATTCTTGGTCCCGATGAAAATATTGCAGAAAATGTAGGATCCAGTGTTTAGGCGAAGCAGGGAGCTCGGTTTCCCCCTTGTATTAGAAGGAGATGTATTTGGTGACCGTGGCATCTAATAAAAGCTGCTCTCAAAAGCAATTCTTAAGGAATGAGAGTCCCTGCTCCTCTCCGGTGAAGATGCCGCCGACATGTCGAATGAAGCTCCGCCGGCTGTGCTCGTAATTCTGCAGCTCAAAGCCCGGCAGCTCAAACTCAGCCAAATGTTGTGAGATGACAGCCGCTGCGGTGCCAGGTTCTGGGCTGTGAACACCGCCGAAAATACCTGGCCATTAATCAAAGTTTGCCCGAACCTAAACGCATATAATGTTGCTTTAACGAGCAAAGGAAAAAAAAAAGAAAAAAAAAACAGAAGAAGCCTATTTTGATTTGCTTTTAAGTGAAAACTGAAAATGTCTTGCACAAAGTGTGTCGAATAGTAACTGATTCATGGAGTTTAGACCAGGGGGTTTCAACGTTTTTATCACCAATTATTATCACATCTGATTTATTTGAAGATGTATTCACATGACAAGAAATCTCATCAGATGGGGCTGCATCTGGTGAGATGTATTGTTTTGTCATGTTATTCCATGATTGTTATTCTATACTGTAGACTGGCAGATTAACAGTGAAGCCTATGAACAGCTCTCTCATTGGGCTAACCTCTAGTTATGGAAATACCCCCTTGGAGCCCCTCAAGGACCCCCCGGACCGTAGGTTGAGAACCGCTGGTTAATACTATATGGATTTAGATCATGAGCAGCTCATCCAGAGGTTCGCCACATCCCTTTAAAATATCACTTAATGTCACTTGATATCTTCTGAAATTTCGCCCCTGGATCATTACCTTTCCTGTTCAGCCTTTGTTTTACAGATTCACATCGCTCTCAGCAGGATGCAGCAGCATCTTTGCCACAGTTTTCTGGCTAACTTGCTGATCCCTCTCCTCCAGTCTCCCACTGCCGTTTGGAAAGTAAGCCGTCCGTCTCTGTCGCAGCATTTGGTTGAGTGCAGATGGGAGATTTGGCCTCATGGCACTTCAGCTGCGGCTGGGAGTGACAGCAAAACGCCACATACGATCATCTATCTGTAGCACGGGCCTGCATATGGCAGCAGTGTTTACGTTTGTTTTATGTTTATGTTTATGTTTTTGTCAGCGGGTATCAGTCTTCGTTGTTTAATGCAACACTAAGTTACCATAGTGTCTGTGGTTGGGATGTAGGAGACATGCTGTTGAAGGAAAATGGGTTCAGTCTACATTGGAAATATGTTTTAAAAAAAAAAATAGTCTTAGTAATTTGTATTTCAAAAGCCCCATAAAATGTAGGTTTCTAAATGATAAAAAATCATGGCTCAGCTGATGAAATGATGCTGCTGTTCTTCACCCATAAGCTGCCTTGTTGTGTTGTTTCCGAGAGCTGGAGCAGCGTGTGCTGGTTAGTATTCTCCACAGAGCGAGGAGACGCAGGGAGCCAGCTTAGACAACACACAATGAATTATAGTTTCACAGAGTTGATTAGTAGCCCAGCAAGCCAGTCTGGTTAGGGTCAGGAAGCCGCAGAAGATCAATGAAAACATTCAAACAGTAAATGTTTACACTCTTCTGCTGATTCGGAAGGTGACTTGATTTATTGCCATATATTTGCAAGTTATTTTATTTTTTCCCCTTATCAGAGGCATGCAGATAGGAGGCTGTGGGGAGCATGCTCAGTGCCACATCGCCATCTGTGATGATGACTGACTGATTGGATGATTGATTGATTCGGTGATTGATTTTTGTCTTCCAGTCCTGCAGTTGTAGCCACAGAGAGGATAAAGACATAATCTGTACTCCAATATATATGAGAATATTGTGATAATTTGAAAAGACATTACTAAACATTAGTAAGTGAAGGTTGGTGTGTTGGATCGAGGTGGAAGGTCCAATAAAAGCTGCATAAAATTTCAGCAGCTCACCCTTACTGGGACTGCGTTGGTGCAGGAGGACCTCTACATGTCGGTGATCAAACAGTGACATCACTCTGCCTCCACTGTCAACTTCCTGGAGATCAAAAACATACAACACAAATTTCCAATATTTTATCCTTTCAACATTTCTGCACCCTGGGAAGTGCACATTTTTTAGGCTGTGTAACACAATGTCCTGAGATTTAGATGTCAAAACAGGACAGACGACCATGACAGCGAATGGCTTAGCCCTGGTAAGTCTCCAAAGGGACAAAGAGAGGTGAGATAAAAGGAAAAGAGGCTAGAGGAAATCTCTGTGTGAAGCTTAAGCTTGAGAAACTGATGTCCTTATAAGTGCTCGTCTGTCCCACACAGTCTGACAGAGGCAGACACCATGGAAAGCGGCTTACAGCTATTGTCGGCCTCTCAACTGTTAAAGGTTGTATGAAAGCCTGGCAAAAAGGAGGCAGGAGCGATGCCATGCCTCTGTGTGTCTGTTCCATGCGACGAGCTTCAAGTGTGCCCGAGTTGAAGGCATTTGATGTGGACACACAAGCAAGGAACAGGCTTTGAATATAAACTGTCTTCACGCCGTGTTTTGGCACCGAAACCATTTGTTTCCCAAGGCTTTTCTCACTGCAATTTTTGTATGCGACCTTTCTGACACACACTCGATGAAAAGCAATGTTTTGACACCTTCACCGTGCTCAAAATGATGGACTTCAATTCTCTCTTTGTGTGTGCGAGTGAGTGAGTGTGTGTGTGTGTGTGTTGTTGTTTGGGAGGGGAGGTAGAGCCCTCTTGATCAAATATTCATTGCTTGGATGTAAACATTACCTTCAGTGCCTGTCGTAACGGATCAACCGCTGACAAGTGCGATGCTCAGTGAGGGCACGGCTGCAGCGCTCCCATAACATCTATATTTTGGACAGAGCTGCGTAGCGGGCCACATCCCCATCAACACACTTACAGAGCCGGTGCTGGGCTGACGTGACGGCCTCATGCAAACAGACGCAAAAAAAAGAGCAGGAAGCAGTTTTATGCAACAGCACGACTACAGTAATTATATCGATTGAAGGGGCTTGTGACAGCTCGGCGCGTGATGATAATCCTTGTTCCTCCACTTACATTCCTCTGCTCCTGCATGACGTGCACGATATACATCAGACACATGAGCCATCTCAGCCATACAGTAAATGACTGTCTATTTGTATTTAATAGCTGGGGCCCGGAGGCAGATAAATGCACCATTTTCCTCCACATGAGACACTAAGCTCAATATTTCACAAATGTCACAATGTAGATAAAAGCAAATTTGTGCCCTTGATATTGTTCTGTATTTTTCAAACATGACTGCAAGCTCTCAAATGGACAATGCCCCTGGAAAAAAAAAAAAAACACTCTCATTTCTGAAATGCTGCAGCGCTAATGTCAGTTATGCCTCACTTTACTACCTAGAAGGAACCTAGCGGAGCCCATCTTGGAGAAAAACACTCTCTTTTCAGATGAGTCACATTACAGTCACCGGGCTGCGGCGACACTGTGCATATCAGCAATGTGATACGAGCAGCCCAACACCAAAAAATGTGCAGCTATCTGAGAGAATTCCTGAAACGGTTGGTTTTTTTTGTTTTTTTATGAGCAATATACCAGCTGCATCAAACATAACAGCCTATTTGAAACATAAAAAGAAATAAAAATTGAGAATTCATGGCTAGGATGCACTCGTAAACGGGGTCCCCTCTATGCCAGCTCGTGACAGTCCATGCCAGGACGTTTTAGGGCAAGAGGTGTCCTGTTGCAGATGGATGAAAAGGGAATAGCAGTGGTGATTGGCGCGGCTGCCACTTCTCTTCCTGGGGATCAGGTGCATGGCCTTCAGGCATTCTGGTGGCCTGGCTCAGTCCACAAACATTTGGGTTGGACTCTTTCTGGATCATCTAGCCAACAAACCAACCGTCCATTTGGGAGAGAGAGCGAGGAAAGCAAGAGGCAGAGAGGTGGCACGGAAAAACAGGGTCCACACAACTGCCACTGCAGAGGAGGGTTGTTTTTTTTTTATGGCTTTGAATACATTAGTGGAGCACTAAGAGTGTCATTAACGTAGCTGGAAAGCCGCCATCTTGTTATTGAGGCATTTGCACACAGCATGGATAACGAATACACTGTTTGGACAGATGTGATGTATGTGGCGGTGGAGCGGCAGCACGTGACACGGCCGGCCCCGCGGTCCTCAGGGAGTTTCCTGCACACACACCGCTGAAGATGCTTCTCATTAAAGCGGCCCGGATCGATGGGCTGGTTGGGTAATGCTGTCAGCGGCGGTGAAAAGAAGAGCCTGTGATTGTTGTGCTTTAGCAGCACAAAATGGCCCTGCAAGAGCCCCCGCATTATGCAGCCCTGTGGCTCCCGTGTTATTTACTGCACGATATTTTAACTGGAAGCGCGGCCGAGTTTCACCTCACAGCCGTAAAGTACAGCCACATTATGGCATCTCCAGAAGTAATCACGCCTTGTTGCCGGATGCCATGCGGTTCCCCGAGGAGTCTGGGGCCGAAAACCATTTCGTCCCGCTCCTCGCAGCTCAGCTCATCGTTAAATCAGCAGAGATGAACGCCATTACACCTCAGCTCAATGGCGGCTGCAGGACCTTGTCGTTCATTAGGCAAACAATCGTCTGCACAGAGTTGTGTCACATTTGGCAGGATGTCTGCCGCCGCTTGACTCATAACCAAATACACTCCCAAATCAAATTCATGCTCCGTGTAAGGTCCTGTAATTTACTCTGTCCTTTAAAGTCTAAGTAAGCAAATTCAGCAATTACTCAAACAATTATACGGCAAAATTCACATTCAGCTCTCTCTCTCTCTCTCTCTCTCTCTCTCTGCTCTTTCTTGCCTGACCAACTTATTAGATTCAAGAAAATTATGCAATGCAAATGCGACTGCAGTTTACAAATCTGAATGATCTCCAGTGTTAAACAGTGATGTCTCGGCTTACACATATTTATTCACGCAAACATTTATACAGTTAGCACATCACTCAAACTATTTAGAGACGATTTGCTCTCATTCTTCATATTTACCTAAAAACGTTCAGTCACAGGCATTTCCACTCACCAAGGGGGGTTATTTGCAAATTGAAGAGCCAAAATTTCTGTGAATTAAGATAATAATTTTAAGAGCCTAGTTTACTCCTTTCAACCGGTGGTGGATGTTGTAATTGGTGGAGGAGCCGCAGGGTGAATTAGGCTTGAGATACTGTAATTTTATTTTTCTTATCTCTGTCTCCAGGGAGCCTTGTGGGCACGTTTACAGCAAATCGGTCCAGCGCCATGGCTGAGGACGGCGTTTCGGACGGCAAAAGCCAGTGTTTCCACACAGAGGGCTTCATAAACGATGTGGTGCATTACGTCTAAGGAACTTTTTGGATGGAGTAGCCTAGTTTAATGCAGCGTACATTTCTTTCTTACTCACGTACATTTGCCGTTACATTAAGCGACAATCCTCCTGTTACTTGTACACTTTTATCCAGCGCACGTTGTTTTCAGAAACTTCCAAGAGGCTGATTGCTTCAGCTCTCCCGGCTCCTCTGACTCCATTTCACCGGCAGTCAGTTGAAAGTTTCAAGGTATTGGTGAGTTTCTTAATTATTTATTTTTTCTGTCAATCAGCGCGGCCCAGCAGGCAGCCCCCGCGACCCCAGAGCGTCAGCAACGTCACCGCAAAAGATAAGAAGATCGAGGAAAAAAGAAAAGAGCAGGAAAACTAAAAAAAGGAGAAAATATATCTCTTAAAGCAGAAAACTGCCCGACCTCTGAGTTCCTGCGACAAGTTTCCTGTGGAGGCGACTGAGGACGGGATTAGAGAGCGACAGCTACACTCGTCGTGTTTACGGTGCTGAGCCACTTCAGCCACACGACCCCACGCTGCCAAAAGGTCAGCGCAACCAAAGAGGCGGGCCGCACAACATGAAACATTTCAGGTTCAACAGAGACGAGACGGCTGGTTTAGTTAACTGCAGCTGCTGGCCAATTAGCCTAATTAATTCATTAATCATGATTACTGAAGATAAATATAGCCTACTCAAAGCCCTTAAGCAGAAATGTGCCATTTTAAATATTATTAGATCAAATTATTTGGTAATGTGTAATCTTAATACTGGAGAAAAAAAAGCCTGAAATGACATTAAAGAGAGAATAAGATGATCTGAATGCATACAGAATTAAAAAGAAACATCTTCACAAAATACTTTTTGTGTAATGTAAAATTTATAATTATTTCTGATCCAGTCTGTGATTGTTTTATCATATTAAAAAAAAAAAAGTAAAAGGGAAAATAGATCTGTTTTACTCCAGTGCTGTTTGTGCAAATTACAAACAAACAAATAACCCGCAGCCCCAGAAAACAGCAAATACAGTAATTCATCTTTACACCCTGTCTACTGTTAATCCTTGCATTAAAGGCTCAGTTGGTCAACTAATGAAATATGCGAATATATCTTTATTCATGATCGTCGGTGTTGGCTGTTGCTTTGATGATGATGCAGTATTGGAGAAAATGAAGCATACATTTTACATCTTCTGCTTTATGCTAAAAAAAAATATTAGGCTTTATTTGGTTCAGTATTTGGTTCACTGGTATGAGTTTTGCTGTGATGCAGACAGGTGGCGCTGTCAGGAGTTGGGGTTTACCTGCTGTGTGTTCATGGTTAGGTCGGGTGGCTGTGGAGAACCCGCACTGGGGCTTTTTGTCCCAGTTTGTCCCTGTAGCCTGCACGGCCATGACTAAGCACATCTCTGCTAATGCATTTCTTCAGGTAGCAGCTACTCCAAATAAACCAAAGTGCATTTTGTCAACATTATGGTAAGTGGCTGCCGGTATGAGGAGCCGCTGGCTAATCGTCCCGGTGCAATTTATAGCCCCCGTCCGGCCCTGGGCTTGTTTGAGGTTGCTCATTACTTGACTAGTCTTTTTGTTATTTTGCTGAATACTTTTACTTCTGCTTCAGTCATCATTTCTACAGAGTAATAATACTTTTAACTTGAGTACAGCTGTTGCCCACCGCGTGCTCTGGCATGCTGACACAGCCAAACACTACAGCGTACTTGCATGAGCCAAAGTTTATCGCCTAAAAAGCAGCGGCTCAGGCTGGAACAATGAGCCGCAGAGGGCCAGCGGTGACGGCTAGTGTTTGTGCTCCAGCCGCCCGCCGGTGCCAGCAGACTCTGAGTCACGGTGCCGCAGTGGCTTTCATGGTGGACAGTTGCTGGTGGACTGAGCTGCCGATGCCAGCCCGGGGAGTGTGTGGCTGCACAGGAGGCTCAGCCCACACTTTGCTTTTGGACGTGCATCTCAACTTTCCTCGGGATCCCAGAGATGAAGTGGAAGGCAAAGCAAGGAAGCTCATTTGGATCGCATCTTTCATGCACAAAGCAAAGCCAAAGTGCTTTATGGAAGGCGTAAAAAATAAGAAAATAAAAATGAAAGAGCATAAAAGAGTAGGTAGCATAACATCAACGTTTTTTTAACCGACAGGACCGAGATGAAGCAGGTAAACTCACAGTGAGCTCATCATTCCCACTCAGTACATTTGCTGTGTGCAACACGTGCACTGAGGCACAAACACACCTACACACACACTAAAACAATACACAGAACCAAATGGTAAAAGACATCCCCGATACACACCATATATCTCTTAAAAATACTTTATTTTATTATCTTACTCATAATTATGAGCTAAAAATATGCTAATACTCACATTGTGTTACTATAATGAGGCCAGCAGAGTAGCACGGTGCATCATTAGCATCGGAAACGTGGCTAGTGCAGCTAGAAATTGGCAGAGCTACATGGTGATGCTGATTGTTTCACATACACTTTTCCAGCAACACAGAAAGGGGCCATTGTCTGGGTGTCTGAGGATAATATTGATACTTCTGGTTTATCAATAAAATTGCATAAGCTGATTGTCTTGTACATGTTGCCAAGGTCCAGCATTCTCCCAGTTTCTTTTTTTTTTTTCAAACTGCAAACAGACGCATTCTCCCTATTTGAACCTTTATAATCAGAATTTTTGAGTTTTTTCTCGCAAATTTGTGACTTAATAATCCCAGATTTTTTCTTTTTTTTCTCATAAATTTGTGAGTTTTTTTCTTGTAAATTTACTGCTTTAATCTCAGAGTAATCTCAGAGTTTCTCAGAGTTTTTCTCTCAGAATATTTTTTCTCCCTGCAACGACCCGGTGAAAAAATACCTGAGACGGTGTTTATGAACAAGCTTTTTCAAAGGTTCATACTCAAACACATTTGTCCCTTACATTGTAAACAGAATTTCAGATAGGATTCACTGAATGTGTACTATCATATTATACATTTTTGTTAAGATGCGAGGCATTACTTTAATTTTTATATTGAGGGAACATGGGATTTTCAGTTTGGACATCTCATCATCTTTGCTGAGTTTGTACCTGGTCAGTGTTGTGCCGGTGTGGGCATGAACTGTTCACTGTAGCTCCACAGCCAAAGCCGTGCTAATGGCTAAATCCGCCGCAGTCCACGGTCATGAGCCAGCCGGTGCCGGTGTGCTTAGGAGGGATCTGTGCTGTGTTCCAGACGCCACCGGCAGCATCAAAGTCACATAAATACAAATGAGCGTTTCACCAGCTTCCCTTGTGTGGTTCGAATTTGCTCTGATAAAGTAAACGATGCCCTCCCCTTCACCTGATCACTGCGGCAGCCCTCTGATAATAACCACCTGTTATTCTGTCTCATTCCCTCCAGACATTATCGCCCCGCGGCTTACCGCTTCTTTGACTTGGTGCGACGAGGAGAGCAAGTTAGGAAAGGAAACAATAATCTGTCCCGCCTGGTGTCGCACAGATCAGGGTAACATATCCTCTCCTTAATGGACTGTAGAGGGAACAGACTGCACTGGATGGAGTCGTGGCGCGACGCCGGCAATAATTCTTCCCAAATTTTATTTAGTCGCACAAATTTCCTCAGCGGTTATGACAACAAAGCCATTCGGTACGTGGCTTGTCGTCCTCCATCCTACAAATGCCTCCAAATAGAGAGTGCACTGCATCATATCTTGACAAATTAGATCAAATGGGTCTGCTACCCTAGCCACGATTTGTGGAAGTTGTGCTTTATTTATTTATTTACTTTGCTCCGTTTTAAGGCTTGCATTGTCTTCCATGTGTAATGTCCCGTAAATGGGAGCGTATCCCCCGGTTCGCCCCTCCCTCGCCAAAGTCACTCCGCGATGAAACTGCGCTCCGCTATTCGTCATCAGAGCCAAAGTAACTGGCTGTCAGAGGGGCCTGCTACATGCATCGATGCAACCTGATGGTCCAAGACCTACATTTCCTGCCGTGGGCCTGGCTGGGAGGACAGGCGCTCCGATCAGCCTCGCCCCGTCCTTCCCACTTAGCGAGTTATATCTCCTTGCAAAGCGAGCAGAAGAGTGACAAGTTAATTTGATCATCTAAGTGCAAAAAAAAAAAAAAATGGCTATGATCAAATCAATGTTTGGAGCGGCACAACACGTGTCTTCAAGCACCGCACTGCCTCTCCTCGCAAGTGCACACACACACACACACACACACACAAACTGAAGCAACACATACTCAAAGGGAAAAAAAAAGAAGAGAAACAGCCAGTGTGCTCGAAATAACTGTCCAAAAAAAGCCCTTATTTTATTTGCTTCGTCATAACGGTAAGTTAAAAAGATCAGCGGGGTGTCTTTATTTATTCATCTATCCGCAGAGTGATCATTCCCACTCCATGCACTTGCTCTGCGCAGCACGTGTACCGAGGCACAAACACACCTACACACACAGGCTGAAACAATGCACAGAGCCAAATGGAGATGGAAAAAAGCCACCGCAACATACCCAAAATATCTGTTTATAGGCCTTTATTTTATCATTTCACTCCTAATTATAAGGAAAAATACTGTGTCAGATATGTCTCAGCTGCCATGAGGTAATTTTCACACATTTATCATAATTATTGTTGTTATTTTTATCATTTTTCCTGCGTATTTCTTGTATCTAAAGAGCAGCCATCCCCATAATCTTGAGCATTAGACGCTGAGCAGCAGCACTCACTGCCTGCTATCTGCTTTCAAGCATACTGAACTAGATTGGATGAATTATTGGTTTGTTTACAAGGTCTATTCTATGTGAAGAGTATATGCCAGAGTCATTCATCTGTGGTCTGATGGATGCCGAGGCCCCGGGCTTCATTCCTACGAGACTAGACTCCATTTGAAGCACACTCATCCTGCTTGGCACCGTCCTCTCACCACACATATTCTTCCTTATGATAAGGTCTTATGTGATGGGAGATGTGTGTGTGTGTGTGTGTGCACGTGTGTGTGTGTGCGTGTTGTGCCAGGAATGACAGCATGAACAAATTATTGAAGGTGGCAGACTCTATTCTGTTTGGTTATCTATGGAAGCCTAATAATGTTGTCTCCTATTCAGGTTTAACAGAAGCCCGAGATGCATGGAGCGGGTTTTCTAAAATAGCAGAAAATAGCTTGAATTAGAGGTAATTTGTCAAAATGTGCATTTTGTCTGCTGGAGCTGGTTTGAAGGAATTGGAAACAGAGGTAAACAAAAGAGAGCCTGGCAGTGTGCGAGACGCATTCTCAGCTTGAAACTGGGATTTAGCCGTTTTCAACTTGTAGACATAGTCTCCTTGACGCGGCGCGGGAAAAAAAAAAAAAAAAAAAAAAAAAGAAAAGAAAAGAATAGACAACAGGGGGAATTGTTTTCCGAGCTGCGAGAGTCTGAATTGAACAGCATTTATAGCGCTCTACAATGCTGCCAGCAATTTACATATTCATATGGCTTGTTATGAGAACGGCAAAGATTAGACCCACTCTAACAGATGGATCTCTTCAGTGGCTGGAAATTGAAATTGTTATGCAGTGAGCGGAGCAAACAAGTGAATTACTTACAGATTCCCTGAATAAAATTACGCTGGAAAGGTCATCGGCCTCGACGTGGGAACTTTCGCTCACAGGAACTTTTTTTTTTTTTATGAGCATTGTGTTAAGGACCAGTGACCTCGGTGGATGTTAGTGAAGGTCAGGCGGGCTATCTGTGCAGGCATGGTGTCGCTCTTGTCCCTGCGTATCACGGGGGACTCCAACAAAATGACATAAAAACACAATTTAAGCTTTTTCAGTCATGGCGACGAAACAAAAAAAATGTCTAACAGCAGAAGTCCCACCTGGATCTCCACCAAATACAAAGATCTAATCAACTGATCCACGCGCCAGTCCACCCGACTCCCGCCAAGTCTAACTTTTTGAGATATTTTCCCAACACGCAGATAGCGGTGAAAACACAACCTCGTATGTTTCAGTGGTTTTTTATCGCTGGTCATGTCCAATAAGCGTCTTTTGATCAGGTGTTTATTAGAGGCACTCGTCTCTTTTAAACACAGATATTTCTGGGTGTCCACGGGTAAACCTGAAATGCCTTGCATGCAGACGTACTTGCATGAAGCTCTTGAAAAAGCAACATAAGAGGCTATTTATGACCTATTACCATATGGCATGGAGTTTAGAAATTTCCCATTGCCAGTGATGATCTTGGATCTTTTTTGGAAGGGGAATACAACTTAATTCCAGGGATAACAGAAGTTGTGAACCTGAACGTCTCACTGCAAATGGTAAAAAAAAAAAGAAAAATTCTCCTTTCTGTCGGTGTCGTACTGACGAGCTGTGAATGACTGACTTTTCCTGAACTTTTCTATCCAAGTAAGTGTCAGAATGTAGAGGTGCTGTCAATCCTGAACCAGGTAAACCCCAAAATGAAATCTTGATACTCTCACTGTCAAATTTTTTTCATCCTTTGACATCAGTGTGACATTATGTGGTGGTTAAAACACAGACTAAAAGGTAGAGGAATAACTTTTTCCTCCTCGTTAAATTCCTGTAACCTGTAAAGTGTTTAACATCTTGATTTACAATTTGCACTGACGTTTCTGATTCCTTCAAATACATGAAATAAATATGACACCGGCAGAAAGGGCGCCCTCCGTGGCTGCTGTAAACCTTTTTTTATATGAAGCATTGTACCCGTTTCTTACGACAACAGGCCATAAAGTGGAGCTCGTGAATAAAATATTGACATAAACAAGGCCAGAACAGATGTACAGGTGCATACCATATTGTGCTCTCATTTTCATTTTCTTCAAAAAGAAACGAGGGGGAGAGAGAGAGAGAGAGGGAAAAAAAAATGCATCGGGACCGAGTGTGTCTTCTGTGCAGTAAGCAAAAACAGCGGAGGCTTTTGAAAGTCATTGCCAATTCAGCAGAGTGTGAAGAGGCTGGGTAAACAACTTTCTATCAACACCTTTAAATAGCTGCACAAAGACAGTGGTCATTTCCATAATCATCAGAATTGTCAGCGCCAACCGCCTTTTCAAATTATGATGGATTAGCATGTGGGGCTGACTTAATGACGGAGAGCGATTCTTTGGGGGTCAGTGACTTTGAATTATAACAAGTGCATGAAGACATTAGTGAAAATACACCCCCCCTCCTCCTTATTATCTCCCGTATACTTTTACATTACACTTGATGAGATGCGACAAGATGTTTTTCCGTTCCAGTCGTCTCCGCCTCACTCGGGAACACTGCGTACAAGCACGCACTTTGCAGAAAAACACACCTACACCTGGAATATACTCGCCACGGGGCGAAGACACACAAGACAAGACAGACAGATAACAACACTGTGAGTTACGACTGTTTTTTTTAGCTCGCGGTGCAACCGAATCGCATCCATCACCCGCAACCCTCGGCTCCGCGCTGAAAGAAATACGGCCTCACGGTCAGCATTCCCTGGACCCTGAAAACATTTGATATCTTTCTCGTATCCTGGCCCGGCTCCAAGAGCATCTCAAATCCCCTCCAGACAGACACG
>OMLB01023240.1:3531-14480 GCA_900302555.1 Myripristis jacobus
TAACCCAAACAACACAAGGCCTCAGAATACATGGCTGCTACAGTATTACATCAGATCAGAGGGCAGAAAATTTGAAGAATCACTAGGCAAATTTTAGACCATAAAACAGTTCACATGAATATATTTCTTTCACTATGGACTAAGCTGATCTAATCTGAGACAAAGATTCCAAATGTTGTAGGTTTTGAATGAGCTCTTTTAATCCACAGAGATTCAATCCACATACCGTACATATCCTCAGCATCTTCAGCGCCTTTATGTTGTTTTCTGTGATTGTTTTGTTTTGTTTTGTTTTGTATTGCGAGGTGTCTTTTTATGTGCTGCAGAGTTTTTAACTGATTCAAATTTTAGCAGGAACATCTGTCGTGTTATTATCCATTATTATTTTCCTGTAGAGTAAAGTCACAGATGACAAGTGACTGCTGCAGTTTGTAAACACAACACCGGCCCCTCCTTTTCTTGGAAGGCGAAACAATGAATGCTGTCACTGTACTAGGAAAAAAAATTGGCCTCCAACGCTCTTCATCCTCACCCTCTCCCTCAGTGCTCACCAGCGGGTTGAAAGCCAACCGCAGATTCACTCTTGTTGTAGAACAAAACTTTATCTGCTTGGTGTTTCGCCTCGCTATATTTCCTTTTTTCCAGTTTTCATTGCTTCTTATTGGATGTTGTGCCATTGATGTGGAACTGAGTGCTGTGATTGGCTGGGAGCTCCACACCCAGTGCCCAAAGGCTGATCCCCAGAAAACATCCCGAGCTCAGCAAAACAAGAAAATCCAGGCGGAGGGCAGGGTCTCTGCAGACACACACACCAACACACACTTCTAGTGGCTCATAAGTGGTGATTGAGAGGGACTGATTTTGAAGGAGTCTATAAATTGTTTTTTTTTTTTAGGAAAATCCTTCTCATTCTGCCTTCAGAGCTACATTTCCCATAAACTGTTTTTCTCCATGTTGTAAATCGAATGTTTTCATTGCAAGAAAATGTCAAAGCTTTAGTTTTTTTGTTGTTTTTTTTGCACTGGAACCAGAGCAGCTCTCATCCTCTTTGGTAATGTGGGATTTCTACCAATAGATAGTGACTCACTTTTAGACATGACCTAAAGGTTAGAGAAACAGGCGTGTGACTGGAAGGTCGCCAGTTCAACCCCTTGAACCAGCAGAAAAGAGTCTCAGTAGTGGTTGACTCCCTCCATGCAAACGGCTGGAGTGCCCTTGAGCAAGGCAGGAAAACCTCCAACAACTGCAGTGGAGCTGCTCAGTAGACTCCGAGGTGTTCATGTGTGTAACTCCGTGCGTGTGAAGCAAGGTATTCATGAAAATACCTACCCAAGATAAATGAAGGAATGAAAAACAAATAATAAATAAGTAAATAACAGCAATAGAGACTAAGGTTATGTTTTAAGTGATAAGAAATCAGTTTAACTTACAATTTAAAGTGATAGGAACTGTATCTTTGGGTGTAACTGTAAGTTGGACAACTGTTCAGTGCTGGCAGATGTTTCAGTTCTGTGAAATCCTTCTAGTTGTGTCGCAGCTATAAGCAGCACTCACTGACAGGCAGTGTTGTGCAAGTTCACGCTTCACAAGAACTGGCTCAAAGTTCAGTTCACACCGATTAAAGTGCACTAGTTCATGTTCAAAGTTCACAATTTTGAATTTTTAAGTTCCATTCCCAAAAATGAACTGGTTCACATTCACTTGCTCTATTTTTTCTTTCTTTTTTTCTTTTTTTCTTTCTTTTCTTTCTGAGCTTTGAGGTATTTTTTTTTTTTTTTGCAGTAGAAACTCCTCTTATCATCCATCCCTAGGTCCCGATCATTGTCACTGTCCACTTCCCAAACTAAATGAATTACTGTACACTACTATAGAATCACCAACAGAGAACAGTCTTTGTTTCACCACTTTGTCATATGGCAGGATAACTCTAAACACACCATTCTTATTATGGGTTTAGCCTTTGTTAATGATTTCTGATGACTGTCAAGCACTCGTAAACATTTTCAAAGATGCCTCGACTCAGTGTGGCTTTGCAAATTCAATGCCGATGTGTGGCTGACGTTCTGACTTTGATTTATTTTTTATTTTTTTTGCCATTGGAATCAATAATGATTTGTTCATTCCTATGGACGGGCTTCAGCAGTGTCGGTAGCTGCATTGCCTGAACTTGCACTCGCCATGCTGCATGCTGTGTGCTGCAAACCCTCAGCCTCGGTGCTGTAAAACAGTTCGGGAGCTCACGTTCATGTTCATTAGATGCAAACAGACACATTCAGCTCACCGCTCACCAAACCTATGAGCATGTTCAGTGAACACCATTGATTTAGTGCATTCACACACAATATTTTTGTCAAAAATGTCAATAAGCATAATGCAACAATATGCTTTTACTATATATGCTGGAAAAAAAAATGCTTTTACTGTAGTTTAACCCCTGGTGTATTGAGGTACTTGCTCCATAGTCCTTGTTTTCATTTAGAAAAGATGCAGAGAATATAAGATGAATGTGCTGTTGTGAGTGGTGTGAAAGGGTTTTGATAATCTGCGCTGTCTGTTGGCAGCTGTTAAAGGATGTTTATCTTCAAAGATTTAATCACCGCTCATCGGAGACACTCACAAACGCTCATAAGTGTTGACATTTCAGATTTCCTATCAAACAGCATGTGATTTCTGCTTTGTCAAAGGTGTGTGAAAAGCAATTAAGATTTTTAACAACATCAATTTTCACAACCCGGGCCCCCTCCCTGAACGCATACATTCATACACAAACAAAATGTACACACATGCACACTCACACACACACACACACTCCCTCATGAGAGCTCACAGTCAGCGTTTGAAGCTGTAAAGATTGTCAGGATTTTTTTTTTTTTTTGCCAGAAAGCCCATGGGCCTCATTCTCATTTCTCATCTTAAGGATCTGTGCTTTCACATGTTAAACAAGGTGTGGTTTTCTGTGTGTGTCTTTGTGTGTTTCAAGGATTTATGGAAGAGGAATCAACAGTTAGGACTGGAGGTGAGGTGGGGGGTGACGATGTGTGTTTAGCCTGATTGTAATGATGTGTTTTGATGAAGAGCAGGAGGAGGTGATGCAGAAACGTCCAAACTGCAGTGGAGAGAAGGAGTGAGAGCGCTATCAAAACCCGCAAACACACAGTTTGATGGTTATAAGCAGGGGGATGCCGACAGGTGACAACCAGTAATTATTAATTTTGGGAAAGCCTAGCACAACAAAATGAGCCCTGGTGCTCACATTCAACATTTTTTCATGTATTCTTAACTAGTATGGACACCAAAGACTGAAAAACAGAGTGCAGACAAGTCCATCATGCTGTGTTTAAGATACAGGGAATGAAATCCAGCTTGTCTGTTTTGACCCTCCCTGCCGTCAAAATCTCTATTGTTACAGGATGACAGGTTATCAAAACTCTGTCCAACAAACAAGCTGTTTGTGAGGAGGGCTGGGTAATAATTCAATATTATTGTGTATTATCTTTCAGAGGACTCACATCATGAGGCTCATGAGGGGATATCATGAACCTGGAAAATTACGGGCTCATCATTACAAATGCATGCTGTGCATCAGAGCTTTATTCAAACCCACACAACTTGATTAAAAAAAAATAACGGAGATCCCAAGTTTTTATTTGATCTAACAGTGCAGCCATGAAACAATGGCAACTTGAATGTTTCACCCAGTGTGAGTGTGATGTGGCTTCAGTTAAGATACAAAATAAGTGTGTGACATTGTTGTGCAATTTGAGGGAAAATGGTTTTTTTTTCCCAACTTTGAAATTGAATGGAGAATTACAGCTCTTGGGGGTGAGGACATTACCACTTGGTTCAAGGGGATGAACATTAATTTGACTGTTTAGCATTTTAACATGATATTGATTTCTCAGCCAGCCCGTGTGACTCCATGTCACTTGTGTTTACCAGCTGTGATTTGAGTAAAGGAAGCAAAGAAAAAATACAGTAAAGTACCTTTCAGTTGTGGTTAGAACCAAAGAAAATAAAACAGCAACAACAACAACAATAATAATAATGATGATAATAATAATAATCATAATCATAATCATCATCATTATCATAAAATAATACATTTTAAAAATCTAGGAACTCTTCCCATGATGTTGCCACCGTGAGATGCTAAGATGCCCAGTCTAAAAGCCACATGGCAATGGGCATTAGGCAACAGGCATTCAAAGATACACACATTCACACACGCAGACATACACACACAACAAATTTTCTAGACAATTCAACTTGAACTACAGAAACGCCTCGCTGACCCCGAATTTTACCTATTTCCATTAGTGAGCCAATTAATATAACTGATCCCATAATCAGACGATTTAGTTAAATTCACCGTGTCCCCCTCAGTCCCCCCCCAACACACACACACACACACACACACACACACATGTCTAGGTCTACACCTGCCTTTATGTCTGGGTAGCCGTGCTGCTTTACTGTGTTGTTACTGTGGTTAGTGTACACAGTTTAGTTGAGGTTAACACAACACTGAAAATTACTACAGCATGTAGTGTTTATATGCATGATTACACCTTCTGGACTGCACTGTGTGTGTGTGTGTGTGCGTGTGTGTGTGTGTGTGAGAGAGAGAGAGAGTGTGTGTGTGTGTGTGTGTGTGTGTGTGTGTGTGTGTGTGCATGTGCGTGTGTGTGCGTGTCCACACGTGTGTTTCTGTGCTCCATGTGTCTGTGACTGGTAACGGGGTTGCACAGTCAGGTATGGCAGCAGTCTGGGTTGCCAGGTTTGGTCCAGAACATCAGCATCTTGAGGCCAATATCCACTCTGTGGAGGGTGGAGCAGGGGTAATGAACTGACATTCCCACAGCACTTTAATGCTCTTGTTTGTCATTCTTCATGTTGGAGAGCCTGGTGTGTGTGTTTTTCACTTTGTTTATTGCTTTTATTAGCAGTAACTGTATTAAAACTCATTAGGGAGTTCAAATCCTTTTAAACTGCCTACACAGCAAGTAGCTAAAGCTTGAATGTCATTATGAAGGCTTCAGTCTCTGAAACATTGCTTCAAGCTGCATGTGTTTGTTTGTTTGTTTGTTTGTTTTGTCACTTTAGACTTTAGTGAGAGTGGTGAAATGTGAGGGAGGTGTCAGCAGCAGAGTTAAAGCATTTCTTCCAAAACAAGCTATTTTCTATTTAGCTATTTGAAAAAGTTGACACATACATTTACCAAAACGCCTGCTGGTATAAAAGTGGAGCATTTTATGGGTTACTACTGAAGTAAGAGGAGAATTAAAGGTTTTGTTTACAAAATTGTCATTTTTCTCAGGAAGGAATTGTGTCTTTTTTTAAATATTAACTGGTGAATAGAATGGATTTTTTCCCCGAAGAGGATAATAGCTTTTTCTAGCTAGACCATTCAACTGGAAACCAATATTTTGTGGTGTGAATTTTCACATTTCATGGTGGTGGATACAGATCTCTCCATTGTCACTGTCATATGTGACCCTTTGTATTTGTTTGTGGTCTGTATTTTTGTAATTTAGTTCAGTGTAGCTGTTTATGTGGCAGGGAATGTGCACAACACAGCGGTTGAGCCAGAGTTTGCCAAGTAACTAATACCCCCTTAACACTGAGGGCTCAGCCGGGGTTGAACCAGCGTTGATTTTGTGTTTGAAAGGTTGAACCCTCACTGACCAGTTCAGGGTGGACAAGGGTTGATTTCAACGTGAGTGGCACATCACCTCATTGCTCACAACCAGGTGGGGACCAATCATCTCATTGGTTGCAAGTGGGGGTGCACAGCCCATAAACAAACAGTTGAATATTTTCAGATACACTGGAGATGAACTTGGGCAATGACAGTTTGGCGGAAATGGAAATGTGGCAAGATTTCATGGAGCTCCAGGCTGCCGCTGGTGAGGAAGAGATGAACCGGCTGATGACCGGGACGATGAGGGACAACGCTGTATATGCGAACATAACAAGACTGCTGAGTGAGAGAGAAACACAAAAACAGCTCCCAAACAAACTGATGAAACATTTCACCCAAGTTCATGACCACAACAAAAACTGGAGTGGTGTTGGGCAAGTGGACTGGCAGTACGATGATCATTGCAACAGCATTTTCAGACGCACTAATGCAGTCCAGCTCTGGACAGGCCAACGAAGATCATGATGTGTAACCCCCTGCCCATTTCCAGCGTGTGAGATAATTGTTATGCATCATTCCCAGGATGTGACCCAGGGCGTATCTGAATTATCATGACCAGAGGTTAACCTGAAGGGTTGAAAACGGGTCAGATAACCCCGGTCCAGTCGGGGTTATTGGTTTGAAAGAGGTATAATTTACATCTGTAGTGCCTGGACAGGGAAATATTTCAACAAAAATTAACAAACTTTATAAAAAAGCACATCCCATATAAAATACTTTCATGCAAACTATACATATCACGATGTAAATGATGTCTTCATAACACTCATAATAAAACATCCTGCTTCTTTATGGTGTTTAAACCAGAATCTCGTAGAGATCAGGGCATCCATGAAAAGACAGATTCAGGATCAGTGCTGAAGGGAGGTGACCGCAGAAAAACCCCGCTGTAGATTTTAAAGCAAACAGGTCTCAGACTGACAACCTTAATCCTGGACACCCTGATGTCCCCTTGACCTTTTTCTCCCAGTATACTGGTAAGTGCAAACACACACACACACACTTAAACACGGTGGTTTAATGGTTTCCATAGTGCGCTCATCAGTCTGTGGCCTGGAGGGAATCATCAGTAAGTCGTGTTGTTGAACTTGGAGAGCAACTTGGGGCTAAGATCAGGTCCTCGGCAAAGGTCGGGGGCAGCTGCAGTCGCTCATTTCTGGCCACCCAGGACAAGGCTGTGTGTGTGTGTGTGTGTGTATGTGCACACGTGGGTGGGTGTGGTACTGATTGAGAAGGCAGGACAGCTGCAGAGGTCTATTCATAGTGCACCAAGACTGATGTCTCTGTCCTGCTCTGATCTGAAAACCTCCATCCGTCCATCAATTCTGCATTGTATCTGTCCCTTACCAGAAAGAGTAGCTGCTCAAATCATGCAGCCTGATTGATCAGTATTGCATTATATTAACAGCACACCACTGCTAAATAAGGCTGGGCGACATATCAATATTATATTGATTTCATAATACAGCACAGGTGATACTAGATGTCGCCTGGGATTTTGAATATTGTAATATCGTGATGTGGCATTAGTGTCTTTTCATGATTTGAACAGCTGCTTTATGGCTAAACTCTTCTGTAATCTGTTCCTACCAGCTTGGTCATCATATCCACATAACTAATGACTGTTTATCAATCATTTCTTGTATGTAAATACCATGAAAACACCAATGGTCATCCCCCCAACATAGTCGATATATCGATATCAAACTATTTGGTTAAAGATATTATGATATTTGATTTTGTCCACCTCCCCTTACCCTACTACCAGTACCTTTGTACAGTTCTATATTACTCCGTCAAAGCCAAAACCATTACCAAAATAACATCAAGACACAAACAATAATTGGTGGCAATATGTATATAATTGTCATAATATCAAATTTAGTCAGAAATTCTATTCAAAGTATAATAATAAAAAAAAAAACATAGTAAATCCTAAACATAAACGTCACATAGCAACCACGCTGAACAACATGCAGGAAGCCAGAAGGGCCTATTTTCTTCTATAAATTATTCTCGCCATAGGATCATTATTTAAACTGTTTTGACTGGGGGGAAAATTTAATGTTGTTATATTTGGTAACCATTTTATGGAAACAACAACGGACTCCAGACAGTGGTAAATAATATGTATGACGGCCTGTCAGGAGTTAATGCTTAATTCCACCAGTAGTCCATTATTTTCTTACACCTTTTACAAGAATCATGAGACGAGAAGAGAAGAGAGGAGAAGTTTGAAATGAAACTGCTTTGAGTGAAAAAGGACCTCAACAGCGATCCATCAGGGCAACACCACCGTCTCCACGATCACAGCTGCCTCTGCTGACAAACCCTGTGAGGAGAGAAAGGGGGCATGAGGGCCTCAAATTAACGGATGAAACACGGTTGGCAAGAATTCACACCAGTCACAATCCTCCGCCTCTTGTCATCCCTCTTATGTTTTCCACTGTGCTGTTACTGTTGCTGTTTCATCCCAGCTGAGGAGGGTCGACACCCCACCTTCTCTGGGAAAGAAACTCTCCCCATCTGTCGTCCATTGCTACATTTTGATGGCCCTCAAGGGAAAGTTGCCCTTGAATACTGACAAGGGATCAGCCTCTCTGCACTATATCCCACCATTAGTTGGGATGTTGCAAACCCGGGCCAGCGTCCATTGTACTGGTTACGGCTGGTTGCATCAGGAATCTGTTCTCTAAACACACAACATGTAATTAAGCGATAGATAATATTTATAGATGCTCGCCCCCCGTCCCTCGTGTTCCCACTTTTTCTCTCTGTCTATCTGTGTGTTTGTGTGTGTCTATCTATCTGTCTAGTCTCTGCCCTTTCCATCCTTCCTCACCTCTCTCTCTCTCTCTCTCTCTCTAGCTCGCTACCCAAGCAGTCTAAACACACACACACACACCTGCCACCCTCATCTTCCCACACCCTCTCTCTCTGCCCCTGCTAATGGTCCATAGGTCCAAAACTCCTAATACACTCATTAGTCCCGAGATACACACACACACACACACGCACACACCCCAGGACTCAGTCACAAAGAAGCACACACACGCCACAGCTCGCCCAACAGATACACATTTAACCATGATGCCTCAGGGGACAGCCAGAGGAACGCCTCGGGGTATAACTGAGAGAGAGAGAGCGAAAAAGACAGAGAGAGAGAGATGGAGGGAAGGAAGGAAAGTACAAACATCTAAGGTCACATCCTCACTGGACCAAACTTCCTTTTTTTTGGGCTTTTTGCTGCCAGTTGAAATTGATTTCAAGCGTTTTAATGGCAGTGATTGGTGTTAAATGCAATGCAAATTTTAATACACAGTGGATATTCTCAATCTCTGTGTCTATATCTGTGTGAGTATGTGTGAGTGTGTGTGTGTGTGTGTGTGTGTGTGTGCACTTGCGCGTGTCCATATAACCAGACTTCACAGCTCTGACAGACATCCTCTTGTTCGTACAAGCCACATTCTTCCATATTTGGGCATCTCTCCCATTTCCTGTTATAAATATGTATGGGAGTGGATGGAATCTGTGGACCACAAGCAGACCACAGAGAGCTCCTCACGCACGCACGCGCACACCACACACACACACACACACACACATATACACCTTGTGTGCACACACACTTCCAAATACCGGAGGGTGTTACAGATGCATATCAACACTCTTCTGTAGCAAAACAAACAGGTAAAATCTGGATACTTAACGTCCATTAAAGCAACCCACCAAAGTTTTAGGAAATCAGGCGTTAATTGACGAGAACATAAACTAAAATCATCAGTGGGCCAACCGGTAAATCATTTGCCGCAGTGCTACATGCCAAATCTTTTGCATAAACTAGCACAATAGGTGACTAGCATCGCGCACACTAATAACAAAAAGCAGTTTCGAGTCATCAGCTGCGTTTTGCTCGCATTTCCTACATTCTTCACATCCTGTGGAAAGAAAGAAGGTAGTTGGTAGTTTGAAACAATCATTTTTGTACCATGTAGCTTTTAACAAAATACACAAAGCTGCCTATTTAGCCGCATAGCATAAAGCTTTCCAGGTCTGTATGGTTTGGCTCCCTCTAGTGGCAGCAAATTAAAAGCTGCTTGAAAAATCCACTTTTATGTCAGTTATGGAGCAAACTCCAATCTTCACATGTGGAAAAATAAATAAATAAATAATACAGAAGTGAAAAGAACTTCTCAGGCATTTAGTCACCAGTTGCTTGGCATTAGATAGATAGTTTTGTTTAAGTAAAAGATCAGTACTATAGCTTTAAAATTAGACTAACGTTTAGTTTTTGAGCTGCTACGTGACATTTTTTCACTTGTGAGATAACGCTAGTCCTAAAGTGTTATCATGAAGCACCGGAGCAAATGATCTACCAGGAACATGTGGATGCTTTTGGTGTTTATGTTCTTGACGAACGGGACAGTGTCCTAAAATCCTTTAAAGTTGTGAAATTTTAAACAAATTCATAGATTCCTGACTTGCTCAAAATCTGTCTCTCACAGTGTTTCTATCTAGTATCTGCACATATTGCACAATTTCCTTGTAAATCACATTCATGTTCACGAGTGGAGTGAGAAAAAAAAAAGCTGGAAACACCTCTGGCGCCTTCACACAGTTTACACACACACACACACACACACACACACTAATGTGAGGTGACTAACCACGGTTTTCTGTTTCTTTGTATTCACAGTGATTAGTGCCGCGGCAACTTCCTCACTCTTCATCCCAGCACACTGTTTCACCGCAGGAAGCACACACACCACGCACACACACACACGTTTACACGATTATTCTGCTCTACTGTAATAAGTGACAGTGATGTGGAACATCATTACAGACAGAGAAACAAACCAAACTATTTTTGTTCGGCAAAAACAAAACAGGATTCAACACTTTGTAGCATTCTGTAAGTTGACAAAGTATAAACAACCAGTATAATTATGAAGTGTGTGTGTGTGTGAGTGTGCGTGTGTGTGTGTGTGTGTGCGCAAACATAACTATGTTCCCTATCAGGGACAAGATGAGAGGAGATGGATGAAAGATACTCTGTCTTACTTGGCAGATGACAAATAAATGACACTCATGAACGCACACACACACACACACACACACACACACACACACACACATAGAGACACTCAAAACAAACTTGTTTGAAACGTGACACAAGTCTCACATTGTCATTACACAGCTCACGGCTGTCATTTTGGTGTTTCTCATCAGTACATCACACACACATGCT
>OMLB01023243.1:0-16450 GCA_900302555.1 Myripristis jacobus
TGACAGCGCTGCAAACTCTTGGCCTTCTCTCAATGAGCTTCATGATGTAGTCACCTGAAATGGTTTTCACTTCACAGGTGTGCCTTGTCAGGGTTCATTTGTGGAATTTCTTGCCTTCTTAATGGGGTTGGGACCATCAGTTGTCTTGTGCAGAAGTCAGGTTGGTACACAGCTATAACAGCCCTTTTTGACAACTGTTAGAATTCATATTATGGCAAGAACCAATCAGCTAAGTTAAGAGAAACAACAGTCCATCATTACTTTAAGAACTGAAGGTCAGTCAGTCCGCAAAATTGCAAAAACTTTGAATGTGTCCGCAAGTGCAGTTGAAAAAACCATCAAGTGCTATGACGAAACTGGCTGCCATGAGGACCGCCCCAGGAAAGGAAGACCAAGAGTCACCTCTGCTGCTGAGGACAAGTTCATTCGAGTCACCAGCCTCAGAAATCACAAGTTAACAGTACCTCAGATTAGAGCCCAGATAAATGCCACACAGAGTTCTAGTGGCAGACACAACTCTACATCAACTGTGCAGAGGAGACGACGTGAATCAGGCCTTTATGGTCAAATAGCTGCTAAGAAACCACTACTAAGGAAAAGCAACAAGCAGAAGAGATTTGTTTGATGCATCTGGATTGCATCTAGTTGGACCATCATTTATTTTTCAACAGGACAATGACCCCAAACACACCTCCAGGCTGTGTAAGGGCTATTTTGCCAAGAAGGAGAGTGATGGAGTGCTGTGCCAGATGACCTGGCCTCCACAGTTACCTGACCTAAACCAAATCGAGATGTTCGGGATGAGATGGACCGCAGAGTGAAGGCAAAAGGGCCAACAAATGCTCAGCATCTCTGGGAACTCCTTCAAAACTGTTGGAAAAACATTTCAGGTGACTACCTCATGAAGCTCATTGAGAGAATGCCAAGAGTGTGCAAAGTAATCAAAGCAAAGGGTGGCTATTTTGAAATTTATGAATTTATAAATTATAAATTTAGAAATCCTCAAATCATGTTTTGAGTTATTTCACACTTCTTTTTTTTTACTTTTTGATGCCTTCAGTGAGAATCTACAATGTAAATAGTCATGAAAATAAAGAAAAAACATTAAATGAGAAGGTGTGTCCATACTTTTGACTGGTAGTGCAATTTGACTGTTAACACAAGCTTAACACAAGCTGCTTCCCCTTAGTTACTGTTGCTAGGCCAGGAAAGGTTTATGTGCTGAGCTAGAGAGACATTCATCGATACACGGCAAAATAGTGGGCTACAGATCATTTCAGTCCAATCCAAGAGGTAGAAACCCCATCCCTTGAACATCATCTATGTCCTGAAATAATGTGGCTGATGTTTAACTGTTCATCTGTTTGCACTATTTTGTGGTTTGGAAAATGAATGAATGACTGAATGAATAAACAAACTCAGTCCAACTATAAGAACCATGCACACTCAACCAATAAATTACACACTTATTCTACACATTTGACAGTTTTGTCTAAACTGAGAGAGAGCTAAAGAGAGAGGGGAAGAACAGATACCCCTTTTCCACCAAAGCGGTTCCAGGGCTGGTTCGGAGCCGGTGCCTGACTTAGCACAGTTTTTCTGGTTTTCCACCGCCCATGCACGGCCCAAACTGGTTCCAAACTGGTGCTAGGCAAGCACCAGCTCCGAGCTGGGGCTAAACAGGAGCCAGAGAAAGAACCGATGACGTGACCCACCACGTCATTGGTGGGCGGGGTTACAGACCCAACGGGAGCAGCGAACGCTATAAACGCTATAAACATAGACATATGGCTATAAACATATAGTTAAGCAATACGCCCCGAGAAGCCGTGGGTTACACTTATTTTACAACGGCATGGAACGCGGCTCAGCCAATCACATTTAAGGATGGGAAGCAGCCGTTTTATAACTTAACATAGTTGTCATTCGTTCCGACCACGAATATGACGGGTAGCCGGCAATAATTGCGTTTTTCGCCTCTGGATTGCAATGTAGGCTTGTAAAGACACAAGCAGTATTTGCATCGCTAATAAATCCAGATCCTGCTACATCTGGGGACAGAAACTGTATCGGGAAAGCAGCATTATATGCTGACTGAGACGTGGCTCACGAACATCATCCCCGACTCACTGATCAGTTTCAGCGGCTTCAGGACAGTACGGGCGGACAGAGACAGAGACGCTGCAGCCGCTGTATTGTATGAGTGTGTAATTTTATGTGTGCTGAAGTGAGGAAGCTGCTGTGACAATGTCATTTCCTGCAAAGGATTAATAAAGTATCATTCATTCATTCATTCATTCATGTTGGATATTGTGATTCCGAGTGAGCGTCTCGCGCCCCCACGTTATCACGTTTTCCGCTGATGTAATGATGTGGCTCTGACTTGGCTCTGGTTGGCTCCTGGCCGGTGGAAAAGCAAACCGGTTCTTTGTTGGAACCAGTTAAGCACCAGCTCTAGCACCAGCACCGAACTAGCACCAGGTGCTTTTTGGTGGAAAAGGGGCATCTGTGGTGGCCTACCTCAGAGCAGTCAATGATGAAGGACACAGTCATGTAGGATTCTGCATTGGGAAATCCAAATTAGCACCACGTAACTCCCATACTGTGCCTCGTCTGGAGCTTTGTGCAGCTGTGCTTGCAGTTGAACTAGCCGACATGTTAGTGGACGAACTTGATGCCAAAATCCACACAGTGAAGTTCTACACTGACTCTAGAGTTGTGCTGGGCTATATCTACAACACCAACCGGAGGTTCTATGTGTATGTCGTTAACAGAGTCACACGCATCCAGAAGTCATCACAGCCAGAACAGTGGCACTTTGTTAGCACGAAACACAATCCTCCAGACCATGGCACACGATCAGTACCATCTACACTTTTGGGAGAGACAAATCGGTTTTCAGGACCCTCATTTCTTAAAAAAGATGATGGAGCTACACTTACCCAGCCAGAGTCCTTTGAGCTTGTTGAACCAGACATGGATGCAGACATGCGTCCACTGATTGCAACCTTTGCTACAAAAGCTTCTGAAACACTGCTTGGTTCACACAGATTCAAACACTTTTCCAGCTGGAAACAGCTTACACATGGAGTAGCCAAGCTTATTCAGAAAGTCAGATCCTGTTCTAATGCTCCAGAGGGAGATATGCCAAAAGCAGATGGGCTTACGCAGGCAAGGACAGTAATTGTCCGGACTGTACAACAAGAAACCTTTAAAGAGGAAATCAAGATTCTGTCCAAAGAAGAGATTGTCTCAAAATACAGTCCTCTCCTTGATCCCATCCTGGATACAGATGGTGTGCTGAGGATCAGTGGCCACATGTCATCAGCTGCAATCTCTTGGGAAGAGAAACATCCTATAATCAACAACCACATTGCTACTTTGTTGGTGCAGTATTACCATGAATGAGTCGCACACCAGGGTAGGCACATCACTGAAGGGGCTGTCAGGTCTGCCGGGCTGTGGATTCTGGGAGGAAAAAGACTTGTATCCAGCATGATACACCAGTGTGTTACCTGCAGGAGGTTAAGAGGAAGCATGGAAAAACAAAAAATGTCCAACTTACCTGCTGACTGGCTCACCCATGGACCGCCTGTGCTTGACGTACCAGGGAGAAGCGCTGGGCTGTCATGTTTACCTGTTTGATCACAAGAGCAGTTCATAAGGAGGTAGTGGAGTCTCTATCTACATCGAGCTTCATAAATGCACTTAGAAGATTCACTGCCATCAGGAGCAAAGCTCTTTCGTTCAGACTGAGGAACAAACTTTGTGGGCGCATGCAAAGAACATGGTATAATACCAGAGAATGCAGAGCTTCAGTCTTACCTCAAAGATCAAGGCTATACTTGGAACTTCAATCTTCCACACTCTTCCCACATGGGTGGAGTGTGGGAAAGAATGATAGGGGTTGCTCGGCACATTTTAGATGGCATGTTGCTGAAGGTGCATTCCCCCAGTCTTTCTCATGAAGTTATCTGCACGCTGATAGCAGAGGTCACTGCCATAATGAATGCACGGCCAATAGTTCCTGTGTCATCGGAACCAGACGTGCCCACTCTACTCACTCCTGGAGACCTTGACCTTAAGGATCTCTGCTGATTCATTCTGGGTACGATGGCGTCAAGAGTACCTGGCAACTCTCCAGCCAAGAAGGAAATGGCAAGTAGACCAATCTAATCTCCAAATTGGAGATATTGTGCTCCTAAAGGACAGTGAGGCCAAACAGAACGAATGGCCTACAGGACTTATTGTAAATACCTTTCCGGGTCAAGACAACAGGGTCCGTGAAGTGGAAGTGAGAGTTGTTAAAGGTGGCTCCCCAGGGTGTATTCAAGACCCGCCTCAGAAGTAGTGCTGCTACTCAAAGGGACATAGTATTATAGTACATTACACCAGGCGGGGAGTGTGCTGCCCCTTTAAATGTTAGGTGAACGTTGACTGAATTCTGCTGCGCTGCGTTGCCATGGTTTCCTTTCAACTGACAAACATTAAGAAGAAAAGCTGATAGTTTTTTACTCCCCTTTTTCTTCATTTTTCTCTGCTGAACCCTAAAAGAGCACATCTGTGAGTAATATTTACCTTTCTATGTTAAACTTAACTGTTACTGGTCTTCTGAAACAGCCCGTTTATGGTATTTTCAATGTTAAGTTAGCATTAAGCTAATTGCTAGTTAGTTGTAACATAGTGGCTAATTCCTGATAATTTCAGCACGTTTTTGTGTATTCGTGTTTTGTATAATGATTAATTACTCAGCGTTTGTGGATGTGAAAGAAAGTTAAATACATTACAAATTGTAACATTTTATTTATTTATTCTTTATGATGTGCTTGCCTTGAAAAGGCAATACACACTAATTGCGGAATGTTTGGAGGGGCTGTCAGAGTGAGTGACATCACGACTAGAGTGCAGCAGCCCTGAAAAATCGTCTAAAAATTTTGTCTCTAACTTGCTCTCTTGGCCACAGTTTTCGCTCCACATGCATAAATTCCGGTAAAGTAGTAGAAAAACTAGTTTTGCTTTTAAAAATGTAAATACAAAAGCAAAGTAGCTTAAACTTTTTAAACGCTGACACTTAACGAGGCAGGAGTGCCAGCTCTCTCCCTCATAGACTCCCATTATATCTTGAACCCAAAATCTAGGGAGAGAAGGAGAAACACACACTTTTTCAACTCGCGAAAAACACAGACATTTTTGGGAGTTGGAAAATAATCAAAGCCTTACCTTTCTCATGATACCTTTCATTTTTCCCTCGGACTTACTGTCATTGAGGGAAAAGCATTTGTTTGACCACTACTTTTAGGAGATTCTCTCCCAAGCACCACTGTCACTCATGCTGTGTGCTTTATAAAGCCTCATTGCTTTTTCAGGCCACACAAGGCCCAATGGCACAGCGGTTAGTGTCTCTGCCTGCAATGCAGGAGACCAGGGTCAACTCCAACTCCTGCCTGAGCAAGAGCGACAACACTACACAACCTACAAATTGCATAGGGCCGCTTGTTTGCCACATGTCCATGTGGTCGCAAAGGTGGCAAGCACATTTAAAGTTTCTTCAGAAACTTTACCAAGTCTAGTTTCTTTATTGCAGTTTCACAGTGCTTCTCACAGTAAACATCTCAAACTTACCTGCTGACTCCTGGATGTTTATTGAGGGACCTGTTTAACTATCTGCCAAACTACAAATCGGCTACATCCTAGCAAGGGCAGAATAATCACAGGTAATGCCAGTCTTTTGCCCAGATGTTTAATAAAGAGTTTGCAACTGTCCTGCCAGAAACCTGTGCCGACAAGATAAATAACAGTCTTTAAGCTATTTTCAATTCGTGTCATGTCTATAAACTGCTCCCTCCACTTTGCAGATACATCTATGATACGCTTATATTTTATCACTCTGGTGAGAAAGTCAGAGTTCAAACAATGAGCTGCCATGGAAAGACAGCAATCACACAGAGGGTCATCATGGATGTCCAAACTTTAATCAATGGCTTTGTGTTTAAATGTAAGTGGTATAGCTGCAGTAATGTAGTAGGATCTGTGGCCTTAACCTCTGATAAGTGTACCAGCCAGTGTGTATACTGTGCCAGTGGCTGTTGCCTAGTCTCCAGTCCTTCAGCAGTGATGAGAGGAGCTGTCCAGTGTTTCTGAGGCCCAGGGGATGACAGAGGAAGACCATAACACCGTTAGGATTCTCTTTCCCTGCTATTCAGCTCTAAACTGCCTGTTTGTCCAAGGCTAATGATGGTTATCTAAGCATCTCTGAGGAACGATTATATCACAAATAATCCAATGCTTCTCTTTGTTGTTCAGTTTATATTATGAATAATGAATATAGTGGGCAGCCCCAAGGATTCACTTTGGGTTTGCAAAGGTCTCAAGCTGCAGTGTGTCCTTGGTGCTTTGTTTTTTCACACCTTCAGTGTTTTTTTAACATGTTGAACCCACTATTGTTACTAGATCAGCCATTCTCACATTGCGGCACACAGGCCAATGGCGGTCCTCAGAAAGTTTTCTGATGGCCCATGATGAGTTAGGTGATTTCATCATCACTTAGGAAAACTGACAGAAACACTAAAAAAGAGAGTTGTTGCAACAATAGACCTATCTGGTCTACTCTCATTGGTGTAAATGGACAAATATCAGAACATTGCAGACAATGTAGTTGTAAGTTTCAGCTCCTCTCTGAGTCTATTGGTGTAAACTCACCTGACAAGAGAGCTGATGATTTTCATATGGTGAGCTGATAGCCACACAGCTCTGCAGCTGTGCAGTCAGCGCCACAGAACAAGTGATTAAAGAGGAATTGACTGCACTACAGCCAGCGACCTTTTCAACTCCAAGTTGCTGGTCAGCTGGAGAGCAACCCTTGGACATATTTAGATCCGACAGCTGACAGTCGATGAATAGTCTGCACACCAAATAAAAATGCTGTTTAAGTGCACAGTTCTTTATTTTACCACATGACATGAATATACACCAAACTAAAAATGTAACCAGTATTCATGACTCAAAGTAGTTTTTAAGTGAATGCTCTTATTTTTACTTTTAGTTGAGTAGTTTTCTTACATGGTCACTTTTACTCATAATCAAGTACATTTTTTGATGAGTAACTGTGATCTTACTCAAGTTCAATTAATCTGAACTCACTCCACCCATGCACATTGCTCAGGTACAACTCACTTCTGCTGCCAAGCCTCCCTGGGAAAAAAAAGTGTGTTTAGCCAACATGTGCTTGCATCATCTTCCATGAAATAATTTCCCTTTCAAAACCACTGTGACCCCTGTGACCAAACCGTGCTACTTGTTACATTTTAACACATTATGCCAAGTCAAGAATATGGGGACTGGCCCATCTGAAGCTAACAACCACAGTAAGATCATAACATAACATAATAAAGCCCCCCTGATCCCCCAGCACAGTTATCACTGGTGTTTGCACTTCTGACAGATTGTTCCTTTCACAGCCAAAAGTTTCATGGTACCAGCTGCACCACAGACACTAAATATTTACCTGCTCTGTTTAGCTCAGCAAACTAAGGACTCCGTCATCTTTCAGCGAGAAAAAAAGAGGACTGAGTGGACTTTGAAAAGTGTGCAAGTTGAACTGTCTGCATGTGTGCTACAATGGTGCAAAAGAAGCCAAAAGGGTGAACTGATGTCAGTGATTGACTGACGACCATATCTGTGGGCGATATGCCAAAGTAAATACATGAATGGGTAATCCACTTCTATATTTTTTGATGGATGGGAGGACTTTTATTTCTTTGTTGATTCATTCTCCACAGGAACCTACAATCAGCCTGAACTTATCAAGTGTGAAAAACCATTTGAAAGGAAGACTGGGAGAGGGAGAGGAGAAAACAAGAAGGTCCTTTCTCTTTTTCCTACTTGGAAAAGCTCATTATTCCTCAAGCTCCCATCTGAAAAGCAGAGGCCCCCCCCCCAACACACACACACACACACACACACATCCTCTTACTTTACTTTTTAAGTCCCCGCCTCCCCTCTCCACAAGCCCACACTGTGTGTGTGACTAGCTTTTTCTTCTACTATGCACCGCCTCCATTCTCTCACTGGCTCTTTCATTCCCTCATCCCCTCCACTGCACCCTCCTTTCCTCCCCCCTCTCCTGTCCTCTCTCTCTCACTCTCTCTCTCTCTCTTCAGTGCTGGTTGCTTACACCAACCAGCTCACAGCCAAGGAGCTCTTCTGTCCGTCTCACACTGTCCGAGAATTTAAGCCAGAAATAACCCCACCAAAACTGAGAAATTACTGTACAGGAAGTAATTGCTCAAGTCTAAAGGTACAGGAACAGCTCCTCTTTCAACATTTTACCATTTTCGGTGTGTGTGTCTATATTTATTTTTTACCAGTCGACGTGTGTTTGCGTGTGTGTGTGTGTGCATGCAAGAAAAGTCTGTTGTGACTCGATCTGTGTAATCACTATCAGAATACCCATCCATATGGGCCATACTGTTTTCAGTAAGGACGTTTGCTTTGTGGTTGCGTGTGCTCCATGTGGTTTTGACTCAGGGAGAACGCTTTTGCTCTGCTTCAGCAGCGTTTTGCTGTATTGTTTTTTTATGAAACATTTTCTGTTCATGAAGGAACAATCATCAGACCTTTCCTAATTTTGAGTTTATTGAAAATTATGTATTCTGTGTTGAAACGTGGTTCAGTCCAATTGGTGTGTTGTTTGACTGAATGACTGTTTAAATAGACACTGGGATGTTGACAATACCATCAAAATGGTAAAATATCAAACTTTTTTTGTCTGACTGGATAAAACATGTGGCAGAGTGTATGACTGTTTTTTTTATTTTATTTTCTATTTGATTTGATTTGATTATTATCCATTATTATTGTTTTTTGAGCTCCTCATGTATCTGATGTTTACTTTTAGAAATCCTCAGTCCCCTCATCCTGAGGTGTCAAACTATACAGAGAAGGAGAGGACACTGACATAATAAGAGACAAGTGCAACAGGTAACAACATTATCAGCAGCATCTTCCACATTCATGCCAGAGTGAGGTGGGACTGAATTCAAGTTTCTACAAGTTTGATAACGGATTCCCGCAGTACCATCCCCAGCTGTAGCCATGACTCAGAGCAACGGGGAGAACGCGCAGCGGACCCGCAGTGGTTTCCACCAGCTCCGGGACAGGATCCAGTCTCGTTCACTGATGGCAATGAAGAGAGTGGAGAACATCACCAAAGACGATGTGAAAGGATTCTTCCGGAGAAATGCCTTTGTGATCTTCACTGTTGCTGCTGTTATCATTGGTGAGTGGGTTTAATGTCCTTCATGGTTTTTTGTTTCTTTGTTGTTGTTTTTTCTATGCACTTTAGTTAGTGAGATGATTTAATATCATCTCACTGAGAAGAATTTTGTTTCATCCATTTCCTAACCTCAAACTTTGAACCTCAGGGAGTCATCTGGGAACTGAGGTGACAAAACAGTTGAAATTATTGCAAGATTTCTGACTTGCCTGCACATGAAAAGATTTTATAGATAGGTGTGATAGGGGCATTATTTATAGAGACTGAATAAACTGTTTTCAGTTTGAATGAATTTCAGCTTTCACTTTCTTCTTTGCCACTTAACCCTCCTGTTATGTTCAAATTTATGAACATCTTTTATGTTTGGGGTCAATTTGAGCGCTGCAGATTAAACCTCCACAAAATTATTATGACTAAAATTGTTACCAAAGTTTATGTGTCAGGTACCTTATGTTTCTTTGTTGACTGCCTAAATAGCCCTTTAAATAAAACATAACACACACACCCCCACCCCGCATCCCCACTTATACATCCAGTATTCTTATTACACGACTATGGAAAAATATGCAAATCACCATAAAATCTCACTGATTGACCTAAAATTGGAAAGAAATATTAATTTTTGGTGTTTTTAATGGCTTTATATTATTTCTAAGTACAGATTTTTGTTATTTATATCCCATGCGTTACAAAGTGTGTACAGGACATTGAAAACATATCATCGTGAATTTCATGTTTACCTGGTAGTACCCATTAAATTAAGAAAAGTCATTAAATATGAAGCAAAAGAAATGATGTTAATCATTTATTTAGAGACGTTAAACATTGGCTGGGGTCAAATTGAACCCAAACATAATAGGAGGGTTAACTGTCGCTGTCAGATCTTGGTAATTCGTTAATTCCTGCTTCTTTTGTTTCTGTTACCTCGCAATTTGCCTATACATCTGCTAACTACTTCAGTAAAAACTACAGCAAGTACACCTTGCCTCTGTGATCTGTATTTGGATCCACTTGCCTGCTCACTGTGACAAAAATACTGCCTTTATTTCTATTCCTTTCTCCTCTCCTATTTCTCTATCATCACTTGATGATACTCTTTTCAGACACATCTTTCAAAAGAAGGCTCCAGATTTTCTCTGTCACCCAAACAATCAGTTAGTGTGGTGTGACAACCCCCTTCGAACCGGATGGAAGAAGCAATAGAACAGAAAGAAACTAATAGGGTCAGGGAATGGGGAAAACTCAGATGAACTGTGCAGGCTGCCCCAAACGTGACCCCTTAGCTGACTCTTGACATGTAGCCATTAACCTTTGAACCTTGCCCAGTAGGAAGTGAGCCATGCCCACCCACTGCTTCCACATCTGCAGCCCTGATTGAATTACACAGTGCCAAGAGGAAAACATTTGACTGATTGTGCTACTATGCAGGGTTGGCTTTATTTTAGGTCCCTGGGTCAGCCACCTGGACCTGCTGCAGGATTAGGGCTGCAGTGGTCAAACCTCCTTTTTAAGGACTGAGCTTCATTAGTCGGCTATTGAAGATAGTAACAGCAGCAGACATTTTTTACAGGAAGCTGAAAACCATGTGACATCAGAGTTACAGATCTGACAACAGCAAAGTGATTAATCTCTCAAAACTGAATGCGTGATCACTTGAACTTGTGACTCCAGGAAGGAGCAACCCAGTGACTTCTTGTCTCTGACTGTTGGAGCCTGGCTAATCACATGTAGCCTATATTAGCCTTTAACATGTTCCATTTAGCCTTTAATGATAAACTTGTAGTGATTATAGGTGTGATCCTGGTGTGCTTTAACACTTAAATGTCATTACACAGCTTTTCGTGCAGATTTCTCAGCAAATATTCAATGTCAGTGAGTCATAAAGTCCTAAATAGAAAAGATGTTTCTGTGTTTCCAGCAAGTTGATGAGATTCGGTACTCTAAGAAAGAAGAACATTGATATTTATTGTTAAATCCAACCTGTTGATCAGTTGTCAACTGTACATGGGTAATGCTGGTGCTCTCTTTTTGATCAATTGTTCTTTGCTATGAATACATGTTGATAATATACTGGATCACTGCAAGTACTGAGCTTGGGGCTCACATAGTAATAAATCATGAAAGGCACTGGTCATTTTAACATCCAAAATCTTGATATAATGACATTTAGCTTTGTTTTTTTTCCCCCACAAATTCTATTATTTTCCACAGGCATTATCATGGGATTCGCCCTGCGGCCTTATAAAATGTCTTACCGTGAGGTGAAGTTCTTCTCTTTCCCTGGAGAGCTGCTGATGAGGATGCTTCAGATGCTGGTGCTGCCCCTGCTGGTCTCCAGTCTCATCACAGGTATGGACCAGGGTACATGAGTGCAGCAAGAACACCAGGGGCTGCAGGTTCACCTCCAGATCTGCATGATAATGTATAGCCCTGCATTTTTTAATTTAGCCCATTCACCACATATCATGTGCTAGACAGAGAGTTAAGACCAGGTCAGCATTCAGAAGGCAGTTATTTTGAGGAAAGTTATTGTACCAGACCAAACAAAGATAAATCATAGGTGTGAATGTGTAATTTCACAAAATAAATTAATAAATAAATAACACTGTGAGAGGAAACATTTTTTGACACCACCGACTCACATCCTCCAGCCAAATACGACAGCCAAAGGGGAAGAGAAAATATTTCATTTGCTCACAACACAGACCACAATGCGTGGAGTGATGTGCTCTCGTTCTCATTAAACATAGTTATGTGAAGCTAAGTGTTGATATGCTCCCCTCTAAAAACAGACCCAGGATTGGATTTCTCTAACACTATTTGCAAATGTCAAGAAGAAAAATTGATCCTGAATCTGCAGTCAGGAAATAAACTTAATTTATGCATTCTTTCTGTGAAATGGCAAAGTTATTGTACATTTGTCCACTTTTTGGTGTTACTGATCGCACACTGTACAGAGGACAAAATTACTGTACAAATAGGATAATCTGGCAAAGTTGGATATACTGATCCACAGTCTCCTGCATACTAACAGAAATAGCTGACATCAATAGTGCTAATAATTGTTTTAATACAAATATCACAATTTTGCTCACACCTAGTGATACACAGTCATGCTTTGCCTCGCACCCACTCCGTTGTAACACCATTGCAGGAAATATTCATAATGGTTTAGCTGTCAGTGGCTATTTTTAGTTCAAACATACTGCAGATAGCCAAAATTAGCCCATGCATCCCAGACACTTTCATTTCCAGAAGTTTTAAGATTGTTTTGTTCTAAATTTATATCCAGAAACCGACTTATCCACAAACATACCCTGTATCATATAATTGATATCACTGGACCCTCTTTACATTTTCTCTCACTCACATTGCCATGGTTACAGCGGTCAGTTTATATGCAGCCTGGGCCTTTGTGAAGCAACAGTGATTGCAGCATCAGTGTTGCAAATATGGAAAAAGTGGGACTATGTGTATTTAGACCATATTTCTCCCCTTGTATCTTTCTGTCTGTTTTTGTGTGAGATGTTTCCTAAGTCGTGAGTGTCATCTGTGTGAATGGAGTGTGCCAGTGGCAGTGCTGTTTGTTGTTTTCTTACTCCAATGTCCCCTAAGTATCTGAGATGGAGGACTGGGACTGATGTTTATTCAGCCGACGCTGTTTGTTGGTTTTAGGCCAAGCAGTGGATGGAGTTAAGATGACCTCATACAAGGGAGGGAAAGAGAGAGAGAGAGAGAGAGAGAAAGAGAGAGAGAGAGAGAGAGAGAGAGAGAGACTTGTTTGATAAACCAACTTAGATTCATGGTTTGAAGTTATTGGTCTCAGTCACATGCTTGTCCCATGTTCAAGGCCCCAGCCTTGGTGTTATAACGTACCGTGTGTGTTTGTAACTAAACTGTGTGTTTAATCAATAAGCAACTCAGGGTTATTCAATAGACAGACCTTATGTGTTTTTGGTAGACATCTGGGGCTTTTTGATTTTACAGACGCCTTGATTATTGATGCCTGAACGGCGATGATAGCTGATGTAGTACGCTATGTCGTAATTTGAAATATAATTTATGTTTTCAGAGCAAAAGGATACAAAAAAATCATCTTTCTTCATAGACAATATAATTATTTCTAAATGTAATTACATAGTTACTGTTATTATTAGTATTTTCAATTTAGTAGGCATTTTCAGAGGGCCCATGTGTATTTAGGCCTGTACCTCAGGAGAACCCAAACCTATTATAATGAGCTTGTCAACTCCAATCAAAGAATAAGAATCACTCCTTTCATTTCTGCTGTCATGATTATTAGATCCATTCAGTTAAACACTGGTGTTTTCTTCCAGGGACAAAGGCCCACAGGTTTGTTTTGGAGCAGAGCTCCTGGTTGTTTTTCTTGCTCTGGAGGAAGTATAGGTTTGATCATGGAACATGTGAGTGTCCAGTAACACTGTCACTGACCAGCAGCAGGGACTGACGGAGAGTAGGCGGGACATAGGGAGACCTTGTGCTAAGTCATGATGCAGTGATTGACAGGAGCAGGGGCCAGTCTGCTGAGAGGAGGACATAGAGGCGATGCCCGATAATAACCCGCTTTGTGCTGCAGTGGCGTGTAGCATCAGCATCTTCTGACATCATGTCACATGACAGAAGATACAATATGTGAAAGCCAACAAAGAGAGCTGTTCTGCTGTCAAGACATCAACCACACAGCTCCTCTCATGTGTGTGTGTGTGTACGAGAAAGAGTGAGTGAGAGTGTGTCTGCGTGCGTGTCTGCCTTAATTACTTGCGGGATAAAGTCATCCTTACACAGACAAAGCATACACAGCATACTGTATTGATATATAACATTTTACAATGGACATTATGATCAGAAAAAGTATTGTTTTCCCATAAGATTATATTCAGCTAAGCTATTATATTTGGTCAGTTGTGCCAACAGGCAGGTGCAATGATCCATCCCATAAGTACCAACTGCATTTTACCAAATTACAATAAATTCCATACGTGGGCTATTTGTAAAATGAAAAGGGAGAGCCATGTTGATAATTTTAGAAGATAATTTTGTCCTGTATTTTAAATTTATGAACACTATATCATTAAACATAATTACGTGAAGCTAGATGCATGGATGGTATTGCATGTTAATGTTTATAATCATTTTCACCAAAAAAAAAAAAATCTCTTTAAACCACAGCTTATTTGATATATGTGAAGTTATTCCTCATCTAGATCCATGTTTGACATAAGGCCTGACTCCTAATAATATTTGCAGATTTAGTTTTTGCACTTTAAATAGTCTGTTTCAGTCCATTTGGGTGCTAGATCAATGGAATTTACCATACAGGAGAAACAAATTTGTCAGCATTCTGCTTGTTCTGATGTGGTAAACCCCACCCATCTGCTCTGTTATGCAGCATGCAAAAATGATCTCATATTGTTTGTATTGCACAAGTTGTACTTGTGCAATACAATCAACACAACTTGTAGTTGATTATGAGTGATCAAACTTCCACAGCATTTCCACAGAAAGACACAGAACAAGAAATACAATTATCTGCAGCCTAAAGTTGACATGCTATTTATTTATTGATGTAGAGTGGCTTGAAAAGGTCAAATTTCTGGTTTGAAGTCATAATCAGGGCCACATCCGCCCGACTTAAGATTTCCTGAATTTTGAGCTTAACTAAATGATGCTTGGTAGACATATGAAGGGAAATTAAAGAAAAGAAAGAAATTCATTTGGCGAGAAGAATAGAGTAGGAATAAAGAGAGAGGGGAAATGACAGAAAAAGGAGAGAACAGAGTAGCAGAAAGAGTGAAAGGATGAGGGGGAGTTGAGAAGAGTGTTAGAAAAAGAGGCTGAAGAGGGGCAAAGGTTACAAAATGAATGAACAGAAGGCGATGCAGGGACACGATGGCAACAAGCGCTCCATTTAGTTTTTATATAGTTTTACAGTCCCTCGCTTTAAAATAAGATTTAAAGGAAAGAACAATATCACAATACATACTCAAAATCCCACATGTGAGCTTGACAGGAATTTGTCACTAACAAAATGGACTAAAACATTTGCAAAAATTTGTCATTACCAAATGGACTAGAAGATGTTGCTGCAGTTCCTGTGTGGTTGTCATCAGTAGCCAATCAGAAGTTTAGAATGGAGTGAGGTCAGAGGTCATGGTAACCATGCAGAGACATGGCCGAGAGCAACAAAAGGGGCTTTATCTGCCTGAGGTTGTGAATAGGAACTGTTTCACTACATGACATGCACACGCGCGTGCACACACACACACACACATACACACACAAACACACATAGATGCACATTCATATCCATATGTGCATGTACACACCTACATGCTCACACTGTTGTAAAATGATAAAACAGAAAAACGATTTTGAGGATTTTCCTGCTGTTTAATATGTGGGTGAAGCTATTACATAATTTTTTTTGGCTAGTATATCAGATTACAGCACTACCGGAAATCCCTGTAATTTTTTCCACATTTTTACAATTCATCCTATGAAACTATGACCTCAGTTGAAAAGCCCAAGGGAGTATCACAGATAAAGACACACCTTCTCGCTGTTCTTGAGGAGCAATTTGACAGTGTCTCCATTACCACAGAACAGGAAAGATTGAGAGGACCTGTCACACTGCCTAAAATAATGGAATTACTGCTTTCAGTGAACAGCAGTGCCATGAAGCCTAAATACCATTTCCCATACCTCTAATTCTAGTGCACAAGTTTCCTTACATACACATTTAGGAGCATATCGACCACATTCACAACACGTCTTACTGCATGAGAGCGCTGCGGCTAAGATCCTCTGACTTCTGCTGGAAACACGTGGCCCCAGTCCAAACAACCTTTCACTCTTTGACGATTGAATTATGCCTCTGTATGCCTCTTGCTACATTCTGTAGACAACTGTTTTTGAGCTGTTTTTCTGATGATGCAGGGCTTTCCTTTGAACTTTGAACGGATAGGCAGGCGGGAGAAGAGAGGCTTTTGAGAAATGACTTGTCTTGTATGTCCATGACAGTGAGGGAGGGAGGGAAAGAGAGAGAGAGAGAGAGAGAGAGAGAGAGAGAGAGAGAGAAAACAGTCTCTTGCCCCAGTGAAAAGGATAAAACTCCAGGGGCCTCTTGTGCTCCTCCATCTATAGCTCCACCTTTCT
>OMLB01023247.1:3087-19438 GCA_900302555.1 Myripristis jacobus
TGTGTGTGTGTGTGTGTGTGTGTGTGTGTGTGTGTGTGTGTGTGTGTGTGTGTGTGTGTGTGTGCTGCCGCATGTTCTTTTTCATTTTTTTTTCAAATGAACTTCTAGAAAACTCAGAAAAGTGGTCACTTGTGAGGGCTAATTTTCAGAGGGGGGATATTTTTGGACTTGGAGTATGTTATATATGTGCATGTACATCTTATTAATCTTTCAAGTGCTCTCTCTCTCTCTCTTTCTCTCTCTCTCCCTCTCCCCCTTCTCTCTCTTTCTCTCTCATATAGTATTGATAGTATCCATACTAGCCATCTCTGATCCAGTAGACTATAGCCAGTTAGCTCCCTCTGCCTCTCTCTTCTCCGTCTTTGCTCTTTTTTTTCTTCACGTCCCAACTTTGCTGTCTTTTATCTCTGCAATTCGGAAGTCTTTGACTCGGGCTGAATCACATCACAACTCACACGGAGCTACACAGAGCTGCGAGTGATGACTAAAAGAAGATTATGTTTAGCAGCGCTATTATTTATATACAGTATCTACCTCGCAAGCTATTTAACTGTCTTGGGAACTTTAGGATTCATCATTGTTTCAATAGTGACATTTCTAGAAAACCAAATTTTAACAGCTTCGAGGCATGTCTGATTGCAAGAACAGTCAGAGCTGTCAGCGGTGTGCAGCATTTCACCTGTGAGATCCTGAATATAGCGTCAGTCTATGAAGCTAGATAAGCTGAAAAATGCACGGTGACAGTGTGTCAGTCAGGTAAGTTACAGTAGACAGCCACTGTTCAGCAAATGGAGATGTTCCCTGCTTTGATGCCTGAAAAAAGAGGCCTTGAGTAGGTTGAGCTGAAGTGCACCCATCATGCACACTTCACACTTCTTCACACTCACCTTGAAGAGTGCACTCACGCATATCGCCGCATGCCCACACTTTAGAACGTGTGTAGGCCGTTTCTAAATTTATAATACCTGGATGTATTTGTGTCTTATCTGAGCTGGAACTTAAAGAACTGGAACTTATGGTTTATGGTTTTCACTTCATTGTATAATTTATAGGCATTTATTTATTCTGCTTAGTGTTAAAGCTAGCTGAACATAAACGGTGTTTTTTGCAAGAGCTGTAGGGATAAGATTACTGTCATAAATGTTCAGTCTGCCCAGGGAAATTACAAGATATACAATATGTATTTACTTGCTGTAAACAGCTAGAAAAGGAAAGGGATTGGGATGCCAGAGTTACCATGAGAGCCAGACAAGTGATGAGGATAATATTGTCAAGACTTTAATTTAAAATGAAGCTTACTCCAGGATGAGCCATACTATGACATATACTATGTGGGTAATAAGTGTAAATAGAAGATGGAGAGAGAGACTAAAATTGAACAAAACCCCCCATCTCCCTGCGCTCTGGACTGGAAGGCTGGGAGGTGATGAAGAAATGCTCGAGTGATGCTTAACACACAGTACCAGACCCTTATCTTCTTATGTGGTTGCGTTTTCTTGTAATCACTAGAAGCAGAGGCTTAGATAACCCATTGCCAGAGAAGTTGTTCAGTGCCTCTTGATCAAACTGATCCATCTTGGATGAGCTGTTTATCGTGCCAGAACAAATGTGAAGTTTTCCCTTGAAAATATCAGTAAACCAATCAATAAACCTGAAGTTTCTGTGGTGCCTGCTTGGCACTGGGCATGTTCCTGAATCCATTTACCACATTTGACAGATTGCAGATAAAAAAAATATTGAGGTCAAACACCTCAATATTTTTTTTAATTCTTAAATTTTTTAGATGTTTAAATAGTAAATCTATAGCGGAGAGAGAGACAGAGAGTATATCATTCATGTACTTTCTGTTTTGCCTTTTGCATCTAAATGTATTTATTGCTGATTTAGCATTTCTGAGGTTATTTTTTCTGTTTCTTGTCCAGGCAGGGCTATGTGGGTGGGTTGCTCAGTTCATAGCAGAATTCAGAACAAAGGTCTTTAAAATTTACTGTTTAGTTTATAGCATGGGGTGGCTCATAATTTCAATTTTTATAACTGACTGTTTAGTGTCCCCTAGTGTTTACTACCCTAGTCTTACTAACACACAGTGGGATCAGAGTGGATTTTTTTCCCCCTCTGTTGATGCTGAAAGCCATAAACAACTGTGGATGGTTGTCTTTGGCAAAAACGTCTGTGGTCATTTTTGGCTTTGCTACAATACATACAGGCTGCTGTTGTCATGCAGAAAACTACTAATATGAGGGATTTTTAACTAAACCACATCCACTTTCAGTTCAAGCACCGCCCACATCTAGATTCATCAGAAAATAAACTTCTTCACCGTTTAAGTACAAATTAAGCTTAAGTGCTTAACCCCCTGTAGCTTCTGTTGAGGAGCCGAGTAAAGGGCTGTCATCGTTCTGGGCTCCCCACTGCTTCAATATACACTCTCTCCCCAGCAACTTCTCCCATAGCCATGACTATAAATAAGGATATGATTAAGCAGCCAACTTACTAAGATCAATATGGGTTAAATGCTAAATTTCCCATATTTTTACTTAGAATCCATAGCAACAGGGGGATATGGCTGCCGTTTTAACCGCCTCTCAAATCACTAGCCACCCACCACTAAAGATCATTGTCTTGTCCATGTTATTGGCAAAAATGTGATTATAGCGCGACATGAAGTGGAGACACACTCTGTTCTTCTCTCTGTACTTCTCCATGGTGCTTATGAAATTGGATTTGAAGAATAAGTTGTGGGGCTTCCGTTATTTGTGTTTTGAATGCTAAACTAATATAGGCCAAGTAAAGCTTATCATAGTCTGAATCATTGTCTTGAGCGTTCCCAAGGTAAAGATCCATTCTGTTCTGGGTCATGCTGCTTCATGGTGCTGGCAAAGTCAAGCCTTAAACTGTGAGGCATGAATATGGTAATGAGATTTTGCTGCTACTAAGGCCGTTTTCACACCTCTATTCTCTATGCTTTGTCCAAATCCATGAATGTGTTATTGCTTGCCTTGAATGTATGCATTGCTCACTTGTTTTACGTGTGAAAAGTTTCAAGTGTGCCATAATTTATCACCAAAAGCAGCACAGGTGCAGATTTTCCCTTCACCGGTCAAAAATGTGGTGTGTGAAAGTTTTTTTTTCTCTTTTCCAAGGTAAACAAATGTAGTATCAGCTGCATTTGAAGCCAGAATGTGATGTGTGTACACTGCTCGCTGTGGTTCAGATGAATCACAGTTGGATTACGTTCTCCCTCAGAGTGAAGTGCTCCAGCAGGAATGGTTTGGAAACACACTGAGAAACAAACTCCTCAGCAAAGGCTTGGTATGACTGTTTCTGTCCACACACAAGTGCAACTGCTGTGTCCTCATATAACCAAAATGGACCAAAGTTTGGGGAAACAGCATGTCAAAACACCCTGAGATTAAACTGGTCCTGTTTCCATCTTGTTGTCAATCCCGCCTCACGGGGATGGGATGATTCATTGACACAAGATGGTATGAGTTCCTCGCCACCACATGGTCTTAGCTCATGTGGCGAGTCCCTGTTGCTGCAGGTACTAAGACTACACAGTGGTAGCATTACCTGTGATGAATCATACCACCTGAGCCAATATATTTCTACTTTAGAAAGGGTTAAACTGCAAAAACTCCTGATCTTGCCAAGACTATATCTCATATCTAGCAATAAAGTCTTCTTGATCTTGTTTTGAGAATAATACACTAGGCAAGAGCAGATTGGGTAAGATTATTAAGATTATTAAAAGAATCTTTGTCTTTTTTCCTTACTTAGTTATTAAATCTTAGAGTTAGTTATTTTACATGCACATCAGGCTAAATTACTGCCAGAGACATTGTTGGAGGCCACATTGTGTCTTTTAAGATTCTTTTTAGCTGTGAGAACTTGTTTTAAGACGACCCAGTAACAACTGTGCACAATCACACTTAAGATTTGTTAAGTCACATTATTGTGATTATTACAAATACTAGTATTGGGTCAACATCAACACATATATTTGCAAAGCAGTAACAAACCATAGGCATCAGCAGTATCAACTCACCATACTCCTTATAAACCTTATCCAGAATGGTTATTCCTTTTTAAGTGCAATGGCATGATCAGGCTTGTATTTTGTCAAACCATACACATACACTGTGTTGAGAGGCAACACGTAATCTTTTTGTTTTTGCTAACAACTCCAAAACCTGTGTTACAAGGCTATCTTTCAGAGAGCAATTCAGCAGCAGTTGAATAACTAATTGCTGACAAAGTCAATTCTGTGTGCTTGATTTTGTTTAGTGTGAATGCCTTGTCTCATTTTAACACAGACAAGCTCTTAATTTTGCCATTATTGTACATGGTGGTGCAGGGATTAGCACTGTCACCTCACAGCCAGCAGGTACTGAGTGTGATTCCTGGCTGGCACTGTGACCCTTATGGATAAACAGTTTGGAAAATTAAGCTAATGATGAAACTGTTGAATTGAGAAAAGCAAAACTTCTCAAATCAATTATTTATTTTTTTATATTTAAATAGTTATTTTTTGTAGTGTGAAGTTATGGTGAGGTCACCACCTACCCTGATCCAGATCATACTCCTCCACAGTGCTGACAAAGTGGGGTCTGGAGTAGAAGTTATGGGGCCCTGGTTGTTGGAGGCCCCCCAGGCTGAAGAAGCTCCGCTCGGTGGTGGCGCAGCAGGAAAAGGCCCTCCGGCTGGGGATGCAGGGGTAGCGCGTCCAGCTCTTCACCTCCAAGTCAAAGGCTTCCAGTGCCGTCACTGGCATCTTTCCCTGACGACCACCTGGAAAAGGTGAGGGGAGACTGAGATTCAGCTTCAGAAAACATTCCTGACTGTCTAAATGAAGGAAGCAGAGTAGAGTCCGATGGCCTGCCTTTATATGTAATCTTCTATCAGCAGATATGGTTCAGCTATAAAATACAGATGTAAGCCAAAGATACTGGCTATGTTAAAGAAATACTTCACCCATAGTGCATGATATTTGTATTAAAATTGATGAAACTTTTACTTTTACTCTTCATGGTAAACTAGTGTGACCAAATTTTCAAACCCCCAAACCAGGGATTTGAAAATATAAGTGCTCATGCAGGTGCACATGTATGTTCTTATGCACACACCATAGGTATTTTCATCAGGATGGTGGAGATCGCAAAATCACCCCAAAGGGGATTACAATGTTGTGGCATCAAAAATAAAGGATTGCTTCAACACCAGCACCATTAGATTCAGCAGAAAATGCTATATAATATGTGTATGTTTAGTTTGAATTGCAGGCGTGAACAGTGAAAAAAACAGGATAATTTGGTAGTAAATGTTGATAACCGTGATATTTTAGTCCCAGTTTAAAGCTTAAAACCAGGACAATCCTGGACAAACTGTGACGTCTGGTCACCATTTCTGATCCAGTGGAAAAAAATACAGCCCATGCTTTTATAACAGCAAAACCACATCAAAAGTTCTATTTAAAAAGCTCACGGTCATCATACAGCATAATCCAAGTCTGGTATCGAGCCATATGCTAATCACTTCCCACACATGCTGCATGGCCACACATTAGGTTATTTTCTGGAAGTGGTCTGTGCATAATATATTTAAGAAAATATGTTTTGGGGGAGAATGTGCATACAAATGGATGCCAGAGACTTGGATTGTATTCTATGAGGCATGCAAATAACAGCTTTTGCATCCGACTGTCAGGACAACTCGGGGTGAGTAAATGATACAAAACATGTTGTTTTTGATGAAGTATTCCTTTGATAACTTGTAACGAGGATAATACACAGAACTGATGCTTGAAATAAGCTAATTAAAACTACACAGAGCTTGCACAGACAGAAAAAATAATGATAAAAAAATTGAGTGTATAAGTGCTAGTATCTTCTAAATTATCTGGATAATATCACATCTACCTTGTCCAGTATTATCAGTCAAAAAATGCATCTTCCTTATGGTGCTCTATGCACTATTCTCTACAATACAATGGTGGGTACATAGGTGCTTTCTTACATTGCTGCTCCTTCTCCTCCAATTTCCTAGTCTTTTCATTATTGTTTTCTAACATCTCTAACTCCCTTCCTCTGCCATAAAGCTTCCTTGACAATAATACTGAAGTTTGGCAACTGTGTGGGCTGGCACAGGGACCACAATTCTTTTTGGACTGAAAAGGCATGCCAGTCCAGTGAAAGACTGCTCCCATAAGATGCCTACAAGTTGTTTACTTTTGCAAATTAGAGAGGAGAGGTGCTGTGGAAAGGGATGGAGTGAATAGAGAGGATGTGAGTGGTAGTGAAAGGAGAAACAGGAGAGGATTCAGCAGCCAAGGGCAATGCTGTAAAATGTGAAGGGAGGAGCATGATGAGAGAGGGAGAAATGGAGGTAGAGAAAGGCTGTACAAGCAAAGTAATGTAGAAACAGAGGGGGAGGAAGAGAGGATGTGGAAGGGTGGAGGAAAATGAGGCAGAATCATAGATTACAAGAAAATGAAAAGATGGGAGAGAGAGAGAGAGAGGAGTTCAGCTGAATAAATACAGTGAACAGAATTGAGAACGAGATGGAAGGTGTGGAGGAGTGAGAGGAGAGAGAGAGCAGGTCAGTTCGAGTGGGCAGGAAGGTGTGGAGATCGATAGCTGCAGCGAGAGACGGGGTCACGCCGAGTGGGAGGGATTAGAGCAGGAGAGGCAGGAGGCAAAGCGAGACATTTTGAAAGAGTTGAAAGAGCTGCTGATTGCAGCAGAAATGGATGAGGGGAAAAAAATCACTAAAAAACACAATTTGTATACTTGCATGCACTTTCATCTCCACGGCAACAAACATTGCAAACTTTTTTATGATGGTTTATGATTTTCTGAACACACTGGTCTTGGTCCTGTGGCACTGTGACCCTCCACTCCAGAGATATAGAGGATCACACTGGATCAGTTAGATCCTATCCCCGATATGTTTAATGGACCTTCCCTCTCCTCATGCGTGAAGCTGACGTGAGGAAAAGTTTTATTTCTCCAGAAACCTTTGAACAGCCAGTGATCACAGCTAAACAATGATTCTTGTGTCTTTTGTTGTTTTATCACATACCATATGCACTGCTGGAAGTTAAACCAGAAAAAAAACAAGGTAAAAAAAAAAGAAAAAAGAAGTGAGTATTGCCTTAATGCAGGTTTCGTCACAGCCGTGGCCATATCAAAATATTACAATATCCTGAGCCCAAGACAACACCAGAACATTGTGTCTATGTGTGTGCATGTGCGTGTGCCTGTGCGTGTGCGTGTGTATTCATAATCGCATATGCATGTGGCACATCTCACAGAAGAGATTTTTATGCTCCTTGACTTTCTGACAACCTCTTTTCAGCTGCACTTCTACTGATTGCTAACAACTGACACAAAACCCTTCAGTCAAATTGTATGGACACACACACACACACACACACACACACACACATAGCAGTTAGAACCTGCAGCCTGACTAGTTATATTACAGTCTGGCCATCTTTAAAAGTCCTGTGAGAAAGACTCTGATATCACATGCCAGTATAATTTGTTAGTGTGCTATTGACTGGAAACATGCTACATTAGTGGTGGTTTGGGCAGCCATTGATCCAAACTCAAACTCAGCGGAATAGCAGCTGAAGATTATGGCATGCAGACATTTCAAGTATTACATTCGCATTTCATGAATTGAGGGAGAGACAGATGAGAGAAAGAGAAACAGAGAGAGAGAGTTTGACCCGCATTTTCTGCTGCAAAACAAACAGCAGGGCTATTGTCACGTTATCCTGTTTGCTCATCGCTCATAGCTCGGTGTAATGCGCTGTAATCTGATTCAGCGTCTGCGAGTGTGCATGTGTGCGTGTGTGTGTTTGTGTCCACATTTAAACTCCAGGCAAGCAATCCCTCTCTGTCCCATTCGCCAAGCGTCATTAGCTCCAGCCATGCGGAGATGAATTAGCCTGCTCCACTATCAGCCTGCAAAGTGGGCAAAGTTTTGAATGTTTTGAACGGGGGCAAAAATGCAGCTCATTTTCCTGCTGTATCAGCCTTTTCAGACTTTCTTTGCTTTTGTCCCGCAAAACTTTACCATAAGAAACTGTTCAAATCATTTTGCAGTTCGTCTCAAAGGAAATCTCTGTCTGAAACTGTTGAGGAGTTCATTATTTCAAACTTCATCCACAACTGACAGATACTGCAGTCCCAGCTGAACGCCGCTGAAATTAAGTCTCTAGCAAATACGCAGATCAAATCAAGTGCTTCTCAAATGTTAATTTAACAAATTGTACATTGGGATTTGATTGGACAAAGGGCAGATATTAAGCATCATGGTGTAAATGGTTGAAAGCTGCACCTCTGGAAGCTCGTTTCCGCTGCCGCCCTGTGATCGCATCCCACCTGCACACTGTGTCCTGTGTGCCTCTGCTGCCTCCCATGCAGCGATCCAACAGGCTCAGTTAGAAAACAAACCTCTTTAGGGTCATCAACTCTCCATTTAAAAAGGCATTTCAGAGTTACTCCTGGGAATACACAACTCAACAGGGCAGAACGGTGTATACAGAATGCTAGAAATACTGCTGTGTAGGAAGATTTTTTGTTTTACCACCACATATGACTACTTCATTAAAAAAAATATTTCAAGCCTCCCTCAGTACTTTTGCACCCTGACATGGTTTACCATAGAGAAAAAAATAGGCTATAACTTATTATGTCTATTTGCTATATGCTTGGAAATAAATAAATAACATTAAAGCAGATGATCTGCACTTTAATCTTGCAGCTATTGTGTTATTTCACCTCCAAATAATGAGAAGGAAAACATAGTATATTCATGCAGCTGAAGTTCAGCACCACTGAATGCTCAAGTTATCAGCAGTCTCTCACTCTATTTCTCTCTCTCTCTCTCTCTCTCTTCTAATCAATACTGCAGAGACTATGAGGTGCCTCCCCAGACCTGAGAGACATTTTTCCATTGCTCTCTCCATTTGTGCATCCTTTCATTGGTCTACAGTGTCAGGTAGACAAGGTTACAGACTTAAAGACTTATGGTCACGATTGTACAACACTCTCAGCTCCCTAGACACATAGGTGCATATACAGGTGTGTGTGTGTGTGTGTTTGTGTGTGGAGGAACAGATAAGGAGGGAAAGCAAAAAATAGACACACTTTGTGACTGCAAGATAGACTGGACCAATAAAAGCAACAACTTTCTATGGAGATAGGGCAGATTTATAGTTACTATAAACAATAAACTATTTTCTTTAGAGCAAAGAGGGGCAAAGAAGACACTTGGACACTTGAATCCTGAATGCAAGAGGCGGCTGTGGGTCTGTACTGAAACAGAGGAAGACAAAAAGGAGACAGCATATGAGAGTAAACTGGAGAGAAGGCAGAGTCAGATCTGTTCTCACCCATCACGTAGATTTTGTTTCCTTTCAGGAAGGGCGTGGCTCCGTACCGCGGCGTGGGCATGGAGGCCAGCGGCTGCCATTGGTCTTTCTCGGCCTCATAGACTCTGACCAGAGCCTGAGGCGTGGTGTCTGCTCCCATACCCCCCAACGCATACACCTTCCCATCTGCAAACAGAGAGACAAACACGAGACATTTAGACATTTAAAAACAGTCTCTCATAAGCCGCTTAAAGTGGTAACCCTGTGATAGTTTTCTGTTGATGAAGTCTGATTTCTATAGGTGGTGCTCTGTCCTTTGTCTGTTCAGCCATGGAGGCTATCACTATTGATGTTAACTACTCAGTTTTTATTATAGGTATTACTAATAACTTGGAAACAAAAAATGCGTGACTTCTTGTATTTTTCTCAGGAAATGTGAAAGCTTTTATAAACTACTAGTGCCCTCTCATTCAGCACAAACAAACAGCTCTAAACAATCAATCTCCTGCTCTTTTAAGACTAATTACCTCCCTTAACAGCTAAAGCACACTTTGTCAAAGGGTGATTCATCAGCTGCTTAACACCTGCACTTGTCGTCTATTGCCCCTGACAGCTGTGGAAAGATAGGGAGGGTGAGTGGCAAAATGCGAAAAAACATCTCTGACCATTTCTCACATATACGCTTTTGCTGCACCACATTTAGGTGGTGAAATATTGTTTGAATTAATGGTGTTGTTTATATTTTACTCAAGTGCCATTTCTAACTGCATTGATTCATTTTTAATAAACAGCATTGTTTTTGTTGAACAGGTAAAAAACAGCATTATGCAAAAACAAAATAATTGTTCATAAAAACGTGTTTAGCATCCCAATTAGAATTGCTTTTCATTATTAAAGTTTTAAATAGTGTGGTTTACAGTACTCTACCGGCGAGAGTGCAGGTGTGTGATCTCGTCCTGCAGGTCATGGAAATTAAGCAGCGCTCACCGCCGTCAAAACCATTTTAAAAAAATGACTAAAAAAACATTTATTTATCGTGAAGATTTTGCGCATCATTAGTGTAAAACATTTACCTATTGCCTATTAGTCAAGATTCATGACCCACCAGTTTTTCAGCACCAGGCAGATATTGTAAGAGCTGTACAGTGTCCCTTCATAAACACCACACATCTTGTTGGCCCACAGAACGCAAAGCTCTATTCACACACACCAGTTGATAGCATTCATATTTGGTGGCAGACAGGGTCAGCAGAAACGTGTTTTGAATGTTTTGAGCAAAAGTACTGCAAGGAGAAATTAATAAAAATGATTCAAAGACGTCTCAGAAAGCGATGCATCACAGTGTCTTTTCATCTATCCATCTCTGGCCTGGCTGTCACATCCGCCATCTGACTCATCTGTCTACAGTCATCCAAAGCATCCAGGCTAAACATCTTCTCCCGTGGGCCTGATAGCCCTCTAAATGACCCTCAAGTGACTTTTACAAGGACAGATTAAAATATCTCTCCAACTGCTGCAGCGTCATTATGATAATACAAAGGAATGAGGAGGAGAAAGAACTAAGAGGAGAGAAGAAAGTGCTGATCAAGCAAACACAAGTGATCATGCTGAAAAACTGCAGGGTGAGAGAAAATGAGGGAGAGACACAAAGATGAAAGGGAGAGAAGGAGGCACGAGGAAGCGGGAGGTCGGAGAGGAGGGAGTGTTACGGATTAACGGCCTATTAGCGCTCGCAGACCTGTGACAACTTTAATCTGAGGGGGGCAAGAGAGAGCGAGAAGGAGAGGAGAGGACGAGCGCCGCAGTCACTCAGTCAGATGACGGATCCATAGAGGTGTGATTTAAGCTGGGAAGAATGAAGCAATAATAAATCTGTCAGTCTGAATGCTGCTCAACACAAGTGCAATCGCGGTGCATTTCGGCGGCTGGGACCAAGTTAATCCCATTTTCCTGCTGCACATATGAAAGCATGACTCAGCAAGGATTCTTGCATCGTGGAAAGTGTGTCACTATGCACACATGGACAGAGGAGGGGCTAAGTGGGGGGGGAGAGGAAAAGAAATCCCACATACATATAGTCCTCAGCTCCTGATTCCCCTTTAAACCACACTGTTTGATCACGAGTGAGTTAATCCAAACTGTATGCATTCAAGACACTGTAAAGAGCTTTAGACAAATGGCAGCTTCTCTTAAAATCCCATTCTAAACATCTAATTTGGATCTGCGTCAGCCTGTGATGATGTTCACCATACTGACTTTTTTGCGTTTTCAACAGCACGTAAAACGCTCTGATCATGTTGTAATGCTTATAAGCATAAAGAGCCAAGTCTAGTCGAATTTATTCATGAAGGATACCTGCAACTTTTAGTTCACAGCTCAAAATGAAGGACAGCCGCGCACTCTTAATTCCCATTCCTGAAAAGAAGACTTATTTACTTAGATGCTTTAATATTCACTTTTTCCCTAAAAAGAACAAAACAAATCCATGCCTGGAACAGCAAACAGAAATAGAAAATGGAAACGCACATTTAGAGTGTGTGAGTAAGCCAATTCAAAATGGCACAAAGAAACTACCTCTCAGAATGTGTCTGACTAAATTGCATTCACCTGGGCTTTTACAGCTCCAAAAAGCTCTTTTGTAAAAGCTGTTTGATAAGTGTTTCCATGTACAATGAAATGAGAAGCTGTTTTCATTGAGATTAAATATTGTGAAGGGGGGGGGCGGCTTCCGCAGACCTGGGGAGGGTTTATATATCTAAGCTGTTTTTCAATTTAAATGCATTTTCTGGGGGAGTTGACTGCTTTATCAGACCTTAGTGTACACAGTGGAGGAGAGGAAAGATGAAAAAGAAGAAGAAGGATGACATGTGGTGAACATGAACCAGACATGAAACCACAACAAACAGGCAGCGTAGTGCACACTTCCCTTATCAGGCATGAATTTTTGTCTTGTTGCTGCTGTTTTTTATAGTACAAAATAATATGCAACAAAATGAACCCATGCTCTCATAACCACACTAACACATTCACTGGTACTGTGCATCCATTCTTGGTGTCAGTAATCATCAATATCCCTTTTAAACCACCAAACCAACTATATTCACCACAGACCAAGTGTGCAACAAAACAGTGAAGAAGTCAAATGGGATTGTCTTCCTGCTTGAACCTGCACTAAGAGCTTCATTTTACCTCACACACGACTGTCTGACTGCAGCTGAGAGTGGAGGACTGCGGCTAACACTGCACTCAAAAACACACACAGGTAAATATCCTTTAAACACATCATAAGGTGCATGCAGAACACAGAGGTGGCCAAATACAAGTTTACTTAATTTAAAATATAGCAAAAGTTCAATATCCTGACATACGGGTAGTTACGATCTTTGGCATGCAATTCTAGACGAATGAGAGGGCAGAGAAACCAAACTAGGTTATTAAAAAAAAAGCACCACATTTACAACATTTACAGGACAAATTGGCCATCTGCAGAGCCTTGTAAATTTGGATGCTTGAATGCAGTTAAGTAAAGCTAAGTTTAACAGAAACTGAAGGGATTTTATTTATTTGTATTTATTTATACAGTTTAGATTTGCTGGGAAAATGAACACTAATATACATTTCTGTAAATGAGCCAGTTCAGCCATCATGGCTCATTTTCAGCTGCAGTCCCTGGCTTGGTAATAATGGCTTCAAAAAACACATAAAATACCTTAAAACAAGTACAAAACATGAAATAAGGCATGCTTCACACTGGATTATGTTTATGAATGAAGACATTGGCAATGTGTAATCTTATTGACACTATTGTGTATGTATTATGTATGATGTAATGAATATTTACAATTTTATTTCTTTTCCTTTACATTATGAAGGATTTAAGAACTGCAAATATAAAAGCAGTAAGAGCTAAACGTGATAATAGTCAAAACTTGTTTGTAATTTTAGTAAAATTAGTTAAAAAAGTATTGAAAAAAGAACTCAAACAAGTTTGTCGGTGGTGGAACTGAAAGTAATAATTATTTGTTAGTTCCACTGTTGCATGTAATATGAGACATACTGTGTATTGGTGTGTGTCCATGTGTGTGCGTGTATGCTTGCCTCTGTATGTGTGTGTGTGTGTGTGTGTGTGTGTGCACGTGTTTGTGCATCCATCTGTCCCGGACTTTAAGAGTGTCTGTGTTCATGTGTGTGTGTGTGTGTGTGAGCCTGTCTTTTGGCCCTGCCTTAGTCCAATCATGTGCAATCTCCTCTAATTAAGGAAACCGCACTCTGGTCTCTGCCCAGCTCCCTAGGAGACTCCATGGCAACCATAACGTAACCCACAGACTGTTATTATGGGGTGGCTATTTGGCAGGTTGGTGCTTGGTGAACAAAGTACATCATCACACAAAACCAAGACCACTGTGACACTAACAGGAACTAAGTGATAAAAAAAAAATGTGCACTCAGAGCCTGTAAACCTATAATTTAAAAACTAATAATAAAACAACGTGGCTGTCTGATACACAAAGGTTCCACAAGCATATTAATATTTCTGAAATGAAATGTTTTCTTTCTTTACGTCTTCTCTCCCAAATGATGTATAAAATGATTTTGTAAGTGTATTTCCCACAATTGTATGACATTTTTATATGAAAGTTTGTACACAGTTGTGAGGACTACATTGACTTTGCGCACATTTGACTTCACATTTAAAGGGAAAGTCTGTGATTTCTCTCAGATAGTGGCTGTTCACTGACTTTATACAGACCTACCAATTAGAATTATGCCTTTTCCAGTACAAAAGATTAGGATAGCGTCCAGTGGGGGGAAAATTTTGTACTCAAAGCATGTTTATGTAAATGTAGTGACTGGAACAACAACTAATGCTGTACTTGAACATTTGACAGATTAACCCTTTAAAAAATGTGCTATGGACAGTTAGGTTAGTGCAAATTAAATCGAAACCTTAACCAAACAGTGTGTTCCCAGCAGGTGAGAACATATCTGACATGGACAGTCTCACATGTGAAAATGGCTTATGAGGGAGAGGCTGCCTTTGCCTCTCCTTCTTTTGCCCTCTCACTACTTTCACTTTACTTTCATCATTCTCCACCCCTTCTTCTCGCCGTTGCCTTTCATTGATTGCTTCATCTGGCCTTCCTCGCTCTCTCTTTACTATCACTGCATCCTTTCATCCCTCTCGCTCATCTCCTTTATTTATTGTCCCTCATCCACTTGCATCGCCTCCTCATACGGCATTCAGTCCGAGCCAAGTCTAGCCAAAGAGTCGTTTGAAGTTTGGATATTGGATATTTTGCCATGGCGAGGATGGAGAGAGCCAGAGGAGTGACAATGAGAGAGAAATTAGACTTGATATTCTAGATAGGTCACGCACTATTTGTGCAGTGTGTTGTTTCTAAGCAAATGTTTGATCATCACAGTGATTTGAATCAGTTAAATGGGTGTTTTTTTGGATTTGAAATACAAAATCATTTCAAACTCAACAACTTTGCGGCATCGTTTTGATTTGAGAGCCAGAGGACAAGCAAGAGACAACAAGATAAAGCAGATGCCACAGCTATACAGTGGAAGAGACGGAGCGAGAGAGAGGCATTGATAAAAGTGTAGAGTTTCAGTCAGCGAGCCAGTCATCATTTGTCCTTTTGCACTTTGTAAACACTGTTAGTCTTTGCTTTCTGTCCCTTCAAGGCCGTTTTCTGAAAGCAACCTGACACGAAGGCTAAAACGGGGGAAAAATCACCACAATAACACAGTAAATTTATACTTTGAAGACGTTCAATTTAATCTGCAGTGGCACACCATCCAATACAATCAATCAGGTTGATCTCCAGCTCTACAATGTCCATTCACTCTGTTGTCCAGCTCACACCGCTGCCACTTTGCCATTATTAAAACCCATTCAGCTTTGCTATAAAGTAATTTTTTTCTTATAGCTTTACTCACTAGCCTCTCTGACAATTTCTTTTATCGTCTGACAACCTGTTTGCTTCTTTGTGAGGTTATTGCATTTATATAATCGGACCAGCGATAGATCTTCAGACCAGCGCTCCTATTTTTAGAGGCTTTCTGAATGCACGCTCGCTCTGGAAAGGGAGGGGAGATGACAACAAAGTTGAATAGAAGCAAGAGCAGAAGGCGAGGAGTGCTATATTTTGGAATAAAGACAAGGAAGTAGCTATACTGAATGGATATTGTGAGAGAAGAGATAAAGGAAAAGTTTGGCCAAAATTCACGTGGGGCACACCAGGTTCATCAAGGGGGGAGATGAAAGGGGGGCTGAATGGATAAGGAAGGCTTTATTTTGGGTCGTGCAGTAAAATTTAAGAGGAGATAAAGGCTAAATCCAAAAGGTAGAGTAGGGATTTACAGGGCTTCCAAAGGGAAACTATATGAGAATTGCTCTGAAGTTGCATTCAGTTACTGCAGGAGAGACAAACAGGTTAAGTGGAAAATGTGCATGCTGAAAGGCAGCCGTACAGACGGACAGGCACGCAGAATCGAATGGCACAAAGTTTCTCCTCAGTGCTGCTGTGATAGATGGGAGGCGATCTCCCACAGTGACATTTAAAGGGCACGGCGCCTCGCCAAAGTGAAGACGTGTCAATACCAGATCAATACAAGAACCCATGCAGTACCTATGGATACAGAGAGGGGAGAGGCATCTGTCTCTCAGCCTCCTGAGTCAGTGAGGAAAGATGAAGAAAATCCTGCAGAGTCAGCTTAAAGACTCATTCTTTCTTTCTTTCTTTCTTTCTTTCTTTCTTTCTTTCTTTCTTTCTTTCTTTCTTTCTTTCTTTCTTTCTTTCTTTCTCTCTGAGGTTGAGGCCTTCCCCCTTTTACATAAGTAGTTCCATCAATGTCAGGCCATGGACTTGGGGTGGGGGTCGTGGGAAAGTGACTGTGATGTGGAATGACTCTGTGACTCGGTCCATAACCAGAGGGCAGACTCGGGGTCAACATGTACAC
>OMLB01023255.1:0-20686 GCA_900302555.1 Myripristis jacobus
ATGGTTTTTGTGACTCCACATGGGGACACATTTAAAGTTTTTGCAATTTTCCGGACTGACTGACCTTCATTTCTTAAAGTAATGATGGCCACTGGTTTTTCTTTAGTTAGCTGATTGGTTCTTGCCATAATATGAATTTTAACAGTTGTCCCATAGGGCTGTCGGCTGTGTAGTAACCTGACTTCTGCACAACACAACTGATGGTCCCAACCCCATTGATAAAGCAAGAAATTCCACTAATTAACCCTGATAAGGCACACCTGTGAAGTGAAAACCATTTCAGGTGACTACCTCTTGAAGCTCATGGAGAGAATGCCAAGAGTGTGCAAAGCAGTAATCAGAGCAAAGGGTGGCTATTTTGAAGAAACTAGAATATAAAACATGTTTTCAGTTATTTCACCTTTTTTTGTTAAGTACATAACTCCACATGTGTTCATTCATAGTTTTGATGCCTTCAGTGAGAATCTACAATGTAAATAGTCATGAAAATAAAGAAAACGCATTGAATGAGAAGGTGTGTCCAAACTTTTGGCCTGTACTGTAGGTCTATGGGATAGAACTCTAATTAATATTATTAGTAAAACCTTCCTATTTCATGTCAGAATGACTGTTGTGAAAAAGGTCCATTCTGTACTGCATGATTAGAAAGTACAATATGTAAGATATTTAATGAAGGGACTTACTTTGCAGTAATGATCACATCACTGTATCCCACTTGTTGCATGTTTGTACTTACCAAAGATAGAAATCATTAAAGTCAAAAGTAACAGAAAGTGATTTCATAACAAGCTAAAGTACTTTACAAGATTCTGCCAAAAACAGGCCAGGAAGAGTGTATGTCATAAGTTTTGACTCAGTGTGTTGCTTTTGTGTTAATTTGACTTATTATAGAAAGAAGGAGCACTCAGAAGATCCAGCCTGCTGCACACGTCCCCCTGGAGCACCTTGACCCCCAGACCCCACAGCTCAGTCAGCTGGTCAGCCACTGGCAGAAACTTTGGCTCCTGACTGTGGCGAGACAAAACCGTCTGGAGCAACACCAGCAAGCACTCAAAGAGGTTATTGTCCCTTTTTGAAATGTCACTAAAAATGTTATGGGTTCAGGTGCCAATGGAGCAGCTCTACAAACTCCTTAGAATCCTATTTTTCTGCTAGGTTACCAGTTTTACTCAATGAAATATTCACTTGGAGCGATGTTTGATGTTGATTTCTTTCATCTGGACAGATGGAAGAATTTGCAAACTTCGACTTCAACGTTTGGCGAAAGCGGTATATACAGTGGATTAGCCATTTGAAGTCTCGGATCCTAGACGTTTTCCGCAGCATCGACCGGGACCAGGACGGACGCATCAGCCACAAGGAGTTCATTGACAGTGTCCTTGCTTCTAGTAAGGGTTGCTCACTATTCAGTCTTCTTTAACCCCATGTATCTCCCAATGTGGGTTGCCATGAATTTCATAGGTCAGCAGCTGAATTGGATAAATAACATGCATTTTCATTCAACATCACAAAGACCAATAATGGTTGAAGTACATGGTTTGTGTTGTGTTACATGTGTCCAAAATTTGTTTATTACTATATTTTCACTATCTACTTTTCAAAAGAGATAGTGAGAGATGATGAATTGCACCATGGGCAACAGAGTTGCTTTTGAGCATTAATTATACTAAAATTGCATATTCATGGCCCACTTACTGCCAAATCTTTGCAATGAACTCAACACAGTTTATTAAAAATAAAGCTGGCTTCAATATGTCTCTTTTTTGTAGAATTTCCCACAAACTCACTGGAGATGAATGCAGTGGCAAACATCTTTGACATGAATGGTGATGGCTTCATTGACTACTATGAGTTTGTGAGTGCGCTACATCCTAGCAGAGATCCATACAGGAGAACACTGGATGCTGACCAAATCAATGAAGAGGTGGGACATTGTGCAATGGGGGCATCAAGAGATATAAGTACAGTTTTGATTTTTTTTTTTAGAGTGGTTAATCCACACTGGTGAGATGCTAAATCTTGTTGTTAAATCTCCGTCCTCCAGGTGAGTCGACAGGTATCCCAATGTAACTGCCCCAAGAGATTCCAGGTGGAGCAAATAAGTGCCAACAGATACAGGGTGAGTGATTTTCACTCTCAGACAGCTATTCAGAAAATGTTTCCGTCGCATTTTCATTAGAAACTCAAACTTCATCAACAGAAAATCCCAGAAAAGCCGTCTGCACTTGTCTGTATTTGTCTGTACTTCAGAATTCAAGGTGATACAGTAACTAGAAACATGTGTGATGTTTTGTACGCTGCAGTTCGGGGATTCCCAACAGTTGCGGATGGTTCGGATCCTCCGCAGCACCCTGATGGTGAGGGTTGGAGGTGGCTGGACCGCTCTGGACGAGTTTCTGGTCAAGAATGATCCCTGTAGAGGTCAGTAAAGAAACACCACCACAGAACCTCTAATAATTGATGGAGATTTACCTCAACAAAAGATAGCACCAGACAGATTAGATTGGATTAGAGAAAAGATATTATTTATTTTGATCCACAGTAACTGATATTGATAATGATTGTGACTATCAAATTTACACTTGTTTATGGCCTAAAATTATTGCTAAAATCTAATTCTTCAAATGTTAATCTGTTTACAGCCACATCTGCTCTGCATATTGTGGAATTTACAATTTGACGTACAGGCCACATTTTCTCATTGTTGCCATGTGAAGACAACAACACTGCTGCAGTTTTGCAGTTGTTAAATGCTTGTGACACTACATGTAGCTACGACACAAACACGCAGCTTATCTTTTCGGTAAAATGTTTTTTAGACTAATATTATGCTTGAATTTAGAGACCAATCTTTTTGCTATATTTTTTGGACAGCTTCTGCTGGGGGCCTGTTTTTTTTTTATTTTTTTAATTCATACAGATATTACCTAATTATTATTAAAGATCTGGTCACTAGTTATTCTTATTAGTCTTTATTTAAACAATATAAAATCTGTAGTTTATAAAATGACAAGAAATAAAGCTTCTACAACCAGACCATAAATGACAATTAGATGAGTAAACTGATTTTACTCTCCCTAAAGCGGACAATAAAAATTATAATTAAAAACAATATAGTAAATTGTCCAAAAAAAAGTGTCAAACTACCAAGCGACTAAAAACAAGAACAAGACAAACACTTATTGTTATTTATTTACTGTTGATTTGATTGTTTTTCCTCCTGTTGTATGTCGCCAACAGTAAAGGGTCGGACCAACCTGAAGATCAAGGAGAAGTACTTGTCTCCTGCAGGAAGCTCCTCAAAGGGTTTGACTGTCAGCAGGTCCAACTCCAGCCTCAGCCTCTACAGCAGTGCCTCCGCCCCCACCAGCCCCATGACACGCAAGGTGAGCTTTATGCTAGAACACTTCAAGATGCTACATCTATGCATCCAAGTCAACATCCCAGCCTTGTATCCACCAAAACTGCCTTAAATTAGCTGAGTGGAAGCATTTTAGATTCCCTTAAAATGACCAAAGGTTGTGGAATAAAATAAATGAATGAAAGTACCACACTTAAAGAAAGTTTCAAACCTAGCAGGTTTGCAGGCTTAGGCAGATGTAATCATGTACTGATTACAACTCAGAATCAACAAATGCAAAAAATGCACCATTGAACCATTTTGTGAGAAGGTAATGAAACTGAATTTCATGATCAGAAAATGGAAGATACTGTCTCCCCACATCCAGTAAGATGTGTGCTTGGGTGGTGAGCTCTGTAGCTGCATAGTTTTTTGTTTGAAAATGCAGCGATGATGGCACTGAAAATGTGTGCTGACTGTAGATGTTAGCCCTTCCCCTCCATCCCCATGTAGTCTCTCAGCTTCCATTTCCTCAGAATTATGTCGTCATAAGTCTGGCTCACTAACAGGAAATTAAAGTAGAAAAAAACAAAACAAAACAGTAATGCAACCACAAGATAAAAGAGCTGTATTTGTGTTTAAAAAGTGTTTTGTGTTTTATGCTTGATTCTGCCTTTTTAAATGTACTGAAAAAATACTGACAAAAATGTCTGATATTGATTGACCTTAAATATTTTGTTCCAGGCATTGCTCCGCAGGAGTTTATCGGGTGACCGCTGTATCCGACCCAGGAGCTCCATAGCTGCTTTGGGATCTGATCTACAGTTTGCCACTCCAGGGGAGGACAAGTCCCCTTCACCGTCAGGTTAGCCAATCACCACAGTTATTTTTTAATTGTATTAAAGCAAAACTGAACTTTGGTAGTGTGTTGGGTTGTATAGTTACCTAGGTGTTATACGAGTCCACATGGTGGTGAAATGTCCGCATTAGCTGCTCTGTGCTCCACTGGGCTGCTACTCAGCAATACTGGATTTGTACCTCTGCATTTACTTCAATACAGCAGCAAAACAGCTCCCAAATAATTCTTTTAGCACATAAGCAAACACAAACAAAGTGGATTATGCCAATATAAAAAAACAAGTATTCTTTTTTTTTTTTTTTTTTTTTTACACAGAGTTACAATTATTTATGAATGTGTATCAAATCATTTTTTCCTAGTGTAGGGTTACAACGTGGAAGTTTCTGGTAGACTCTACCTGCCGGATCTACTGTACTTTCCAATTCCAATAGGAAAATAATGAGAAATCTGATATTTAATTTTCTCAACAAAAAAAAAAGGGTAACAGGACTTGTTGTTTTTTATTTTTGTCATGACCTCCATTTTTATGTGCTAAAGTGTTATTTTGTGGCCTGTCTTGCCACACTATGGAAATGAATGGAGAGATAGAAATAGTATTCTGGCAAGGAGCAGTGAATGATGATATTGTACCACCATGTACACCCAACACCCCACCTGTGGTTTAAAGCAGAAATCTCAGAAATGGTGATGTTACCTTGTCCAATATGTTTTCACTCTTTCAGAAGAAGCCGAGCGCTTGCCCACATGACAACCTTTGCCTCTGAGCGCCATGTGCTTGCTACAGCGGCGGACCTAAACACAGCCTCGGGGTCCTGAAACAGAGGCCAACAGAAGACAAGTGATAGCGGCTGCACAAGCAGTCCCTCAGTCACACCTCGAAAACAGACACTGAAGGTACACGGCTGCAGACGTCACCCGGTGGTGATGCTCATGAGCCTTTAGCTTTGAGACCTCTGCTTGAAGATAATGCCTCCTGTGTACGGACATTGTGAGTTAAGTTCTGATGCAATAAGAAACATTTTTTTGTCCCCTAATGTGTTTCATATATCAATATCTGATTGCGTAGAGAGTAGGAACCGAGAAGATCTGCATGGACACTTACTGCATGGTACCCACTGTCAAAATCATATTTTATTTTTTGCAGCTGCCTATTACTTTGTGGTTATGAGGATGAGCTGTGTCTGACTGCCAAATCAGATAACCCAAACAAACATAACCTTTATTTACTACCTGGGTAATCCAACCCAATAACATGCCCAGTCTTCAGTCTTGTGGTGTAACTGATTTTAGAAAATGACTTACAACTAAAACATATTTGCAACAGAATTGTACTGAGATGTTTTATTGTTTTTGCACCACTGACCACCCAAAAGTTGAGGATACCAAAATAATACGTAAGTGAAAGATATGCTGTGCTTCACCTTTGTGACTATTTGTTTTTTTTTTGTTTGTTTTGGTTTTTTAAATTTTATTTCATTCCATAAAGAAGACATTGTTGGCAGGGCCACGTTGTTGTCTTTCATTTTTTGGCACCATGTTATAAATATATGATGTGTTTAAATATTCTGTAAGTATTGTTTTAAATGCTGCAGACTGTAATGAGCAATGCACTGAAGTAAGATGGGTCATTGTTGATTTGTAGAGATTATTTTCTCAGGTTTGGTTTTGCCACTCGGTGTATGTATTTCTGTGGAACATTACTGTGAGAATGTAGATGTGTTGTTGAATTTCTTGATCATATTGACTGGATACGCTAGGAAATTTTTGTTTAGCAAAAATTTCTTTCCATAAAAATGCACTTTTCTGTGTTCATCTACTGTAGAGGTAAGTGCATTATTTAGTTGATCAAGTGGGAACTTTGGCAGTTTTCATGAGTAGGAGATGGAATTATCAATAACAATAACACAAATTGTTATTTTAGCAGGCTTCAGCTGTGCTTACTTAGAGCGCACTGGATGTGATACTGTCCAGCGACACATGTAGTTCTCAATGAGATTTCCTGTATTTTACTTATTTCTTTTGCTCAGTCACTTTTATCCAAAGCATTATAATTTTATTTTTTATTTTTTTTGTTCTGTTTTCTATCTTTGATGTTGGATTTCTCTAATCTCAGTTCCATTCAATAATGATCACAGCTCCTCTACAGATCTATTTCAAGGTTACAAGAGGTTCGTATTTAGGAGCCAAAGAGTTTTAATTGTAATGCAGTTCTTTTAAAATGATGAACTGAAGGAAATCATGTGAGACATTCCTGGTAAAGGTCTTTCAGCATCAGAAACCACTGAACAACAACAAGACACTCCCAGAAATAAACGTGAACCTTAGAGGTACATACCAAGTTCCCTCCAAGGTGCATACATAGTCTTTAAGGTACTAACGTACCCCTTTTTAACAGAAAAGGTTCAATAAAGTACCTTTTTAAATGTATCCCTGCACAGGCTGCTCAGTGTTGTACTGTGCCTGGCTTTTACTCTGTGGTGTCAGGAATGGCCAGTAAATACTACTACAATGTGTCATCAAGAGTGTGAAGGTACTGCATTTATCTGTGCAAGTTTGTACTAGATCTACCTGAAACAGTAGCTTGTGTACGCAACAATTGCATTTGGCTCTATGCAGTTCTGGAAATATGACTTTTTAAGTATATCTAAATGTTTTTACATAATAAAGTACCTTTTCATCTTTGCCTAAATGTGATGATGTTGGGGAAGGTAGACAATTTCCTGTACTGTAAAAATACAATAGCCAGATTTCACTTCTATTGCTATGCACCCTGATCTTTCTGTACTGTACATCTTTCTATACCCCAGCAGTCACTCTGATGTCTTATTTAGGGAAACTGTAGATGTATGTCACTAATAATGTTATGTCCGCTTGTAAAATAATAATAATGATGATAATAATAAATCTTTTTGTAATGAAACTGAAACATTTGCCATGATAATTACCTCATTAAGAGTATTATGCCATGCAGATGATGTAGCACAAAGTGGCAGATTGAGGTTTCACTGGTGTGTTCATGTTTTCATGGGGAGATCTGACATCTGTCTGACAGACTTTTAAGTTGGCGCCCTCACAGCTTTGCATTCCACGAGCAAAAACCTTAAAGGGACAGTTCGCCCTTTTTGAAAAATTTGATACTATTTCGTTTGCTATTATGGAGGACAGTATTCATCTAACTGGTAAAGTGATGATTGGAATATTTTGAAGAATGTCAGCTGGGGGGAAGTCCACCTTCATTGCAAAAGCCTAACAGTTAGCATTTGGGGCATCCAGCCAGTATCCAGCACTCAGTAACAATAAGAGGAAGACAGCGCCACTACCGTCCTGCAGAACAGCTGGGGGTCAGCCATGTCAGCCATTGATCACAGTTATTTATTCATTGTATTAAAGTGATCAGGGTCATGAAGCCCATGCTGTGTGCAGCACATCACACTTCATTTCACTTAGGTTCATTTAGAAAGCCTATGGAAGGCTTTATGTGAATGCACATAGCTTCAGAGATGCTGAGGCCTTCGGAGAAACACTTGACAACACACTGATGAACGAACACTGTGAACCCTAAAATGACTTGAATCAGATTTATTAACATGTTAACTAACATGTTGAATTTACTCATTTCAATTAAGTTATATGTATTTTTGAGGTGAATTTGAGTGAGTGTACTTATCTGAGGAAAACTAAGAATGAAAGCCATCATCATAAAGCCATCATCCATTAATATTAATATAAAATGTACAAACAGGTTTGTAACAACATTATTCAAGCACAAAATACAGTCTCACACTGGAACATCAGAGAGTGAAAAAGGGTTAAATGTAACTTGTCTTGTGTTAAACAGTATTTTATTGCTACTCTACATTCCCAATGACAGAACTTTGTTTGAAATAATCTGTGATTTCCCAGCTCAGGTTGCCCTCCTGTTGATGACTGCCAAATAAATCCTTTAGACTCACAGTGGACTTACCAAAACACAGAAATATTTGTTTTGTATTCAAAATACAGAGCCAAGCAGTTTTGGGGAAGAAAGCAACCTATTGTATTTTTACACAAATATCCAGTAAGATCACAGGTCATATCCTGAGGTGTAATCACAGTACTGTCCTGTGACTGGACACTGGGGTCTGTTTTTGGTTCACATGGATAAAATAAACCCACACACCTTTGACCTAAAATGATATTTTTCAGTTCAAGAGAGCACAGAGGTCATACTTGTTGTTGATCACACGAGTCATGCTTATTATTTTGTGCTTTGACTGAACTTAGGACCTGCAGTTTTTCATCAGTGTCTGTTTGGCCTGACATTTAATATAAAAATGTTACATCTCATCAGAGAACAATACAATTATCTGTGTATAATATATGGTATATGTTATATAATATGTATTTCAAATTATGTTTACCTCCTGAGTGACATGAGTGAGGTGTGAGGTGCTTGTATAGTCAACCTGATGGACTTGATATGCACTCTGAGCTGAAGAATGAAATTTCACTATATCACTGAGCAGTACTGAACCCACACAAACATGTGGACACTCGCTCTAAGACTGGCCAGCCAAGGCCTATGACTAGGCTTTGGTTAAAGTACCAGTGAGTTTCTTTCTGCTTAAAGGAAGGTTGGCCTTGAGGGGAACCAGCCCAGGTTTCTTGTTATGAGAGCAGAGACATCAAAATGATCCATGTCTGCTCAGTGGATCATGGCTCACTCCTGTGCTCCATGTTAACTCAACCCAACTTCTTCTGGAAACAGGGAAAGTAGTCTGTCATGGTGCCAAAGTTATCTGATCATATTTCCATCATATTGTTGACGCTTTTACAAAACAAAACAAAAATCAAGTCATAAAATGTTCTTGCTAATGCTAACCTCAACATAATGTATGTTCAATTGATGACATGAAGCTTTATATCACTCAATACAGAATATGCATATGTTAGCGTGGCGTCTACTATCACTTAACGTTTTGCATGCTTAGGCTACGTGTTAGCATGCTGAATGAAATTAAAATACAGTGGGCCTACACTAAACTTCATGCTAAATAGTGAATGCAATCATAAACTATGTTATAACATACATATAAACTAAATACATATAAAAATAAAAATATATCAGACCACTTTCTCTTTTTCCATAGGAAGTTCATTACATCAGTTATGTATCATTTATATATCAGTTAGTTACTGATGTTTATGACAAATCATCAGTCTTCTTACATTAGCTAATGCTAGCGGCCTACGTACTATTACTGAGGACAGTGTATGCTACAGTATTAGTGCATGGTGTAGCAGAGCTGATGATCTACAGGGACACATGCATGATTAAGGTGTCTACTGTTTACTGTTCGCCTGATAAAGATTTGATGTCAAAGCATGAGATGGTGTTAGGGGGGAATAAATACTTTGGGAGCACTGATCCACTGTGCGCTTTTCTTCAGCAGTTGTTCTACCTCGACCAACATGCCAGTCTTCCCAAAACGTGTTGTATTCCCTGACAACAGCAGACCAGCCGCCTTGCCAACAGCAGAACAGCGTGACAGCAGTTGTTTTCTTGTGGCAATTTGCGGAGTCCACCTGGGAGAGGCAAGAGCAGAGCATTTTAATTGGAATCTGGCACCGAGGAAGATTCATATTTCAAACTTGTTAGTCACGCAACGTCCACCTTAATCCTGTAGCCAGGAACGCTCACGTTATTTTGTCATAGATTTTTTTGGAGTGATATACTAGACTTGGCACTGAGATGTCACAAACAGTTACAGCTCAGAGGTTCTGATTATTTTCTTGTTTTTTTTTTTGTTTTGTTTTGTTTTTTTTAAAGTTTGAACATGGTCTACAGAATGCAGTATGTTTACTACAGTGGTTCTCAAGCTGTTTAGTATCAAGGACCCCCAAACAGATACGCATCAGGGGATCAGGGTTCAGGGATCCCCATCTGATAAGCGATAGTCATTCCATAACTGTCCATACTGTAGACTGGCAGATAAACAGTGAAGAGTGTGAAACCTAGGAACTGAATAGTCACTCTTGTACACTCTCATTGGGATAACTTCTAGCCGATAAAATATTACTGAAATTAAAATATTGCCCATTTTTCTGGGGATGACCTGGAATTCCCTTTAGGACTCCTGGGGTTCCCAGGACCCCATGTTGAGAACCACTGCCAAATCATGTTAAAACTTTAAATTAAAGGAATAACCATAATTCCATCACAAATAACACTGTTTTATAAGCTGGCAAATTATTTTGTTGACAAAATTGGGGAAGAGTACATGATGTAATGACTTGCACAGAGGTGGGCGCAAGGGCACTTGAATCAAATACCATCCCATAAAGCGACTGCTCAACGGGGGTCTTTCATATGACCTGGAATTTGCTCTGAACAAAAGCGATCCTGACCTCCACCCACCACCCACTCAGAAACCACAAGCCGCTGTCCAGAGTGATCTTATGGTTGACTAAGCTGCACACACTCACTCCCCAACCCAATGGAGAGCACATCCATCCTCCACAGAGTACTGGATCTCTTCCTTTAACTTTTCTCCCACCATTTTCTAGCTCCCATCCTCGCTCCCCCTTTCCCTTCCTTCTTTCCTCCTTCTTGATTTTCTTTCATCCCTTTTCCCTTGTTCCCTTCCAGCACCTCCCACCACTGCTGCCCAGGATTTTGACTCCCAGACTGGACCCCTGGCTCAGCCCTTTGTGGTCACATGACACCGGTCCAGACTAGTGCAAAGCAGTCAGCACACTCTGTGCAAGGTTATTGCAGAGGCAGACACATCAGAGCGTGGTTGTCCTGTTATGTAGTGGTGTAGGTAGTGTGTGCATCTGAGTGTAATAGCCCTTGGCATAGTTTCACACACACTTGTATAACCTCTCTCCACAGCCGGCTGTTGACTCAGGAGGTTCACATCCATTCCAACATCCAGCAGTGCTTCAGCTGAAAGGGAGGCCAGAAGCTGGTAGGTGGTGTCGTTGTGCAATTTACAATGATGGATGAGGGTAATTTAAAATGTAAAGCATCTACGCCAGTTTATGGAGTTTGGTGTGGAGTTGTGTAGTCTTACACTGTTACATGACTCCAGCCGTCAGTTTACTTTATGAAATACGTGCAACATTAGAGCTGAGGTTCCTCAAGCAGCCTCATCAAAATTCGGTAATAAAACCTTCCTCTTATGTTTGTATATGTTTGCATAGATGCAAACTTTCCCAACTGTGGTTCTAGCATGAGAGTAAGATATGCATTAAAGAGAGACTTCAGTTTGTACCAGGAATGTAAACCGTAGCATGTATGTAACTGTCTCTTTGGGGTCAAAATTGTATGAATTCAATAATAATATCTCATAATTATATCTTTTTAACAACCTCTTTAGATTCTCCCACAAGGCCCCTGCTGCACTGTGTGTATTAGCTATTCATCTGTGGCTAGTGTCCAACCCACTACGTGTTACCTAACAAGAAATACCTGATGAGATTTATATGTCTGTTTGCATTATATCAAAGAATTCTGTCATGCCAATATGTATTTCTGCTCTATGTTTTAGGGACTATTTTTAACACATTAACATATTTTTAACACATTTCAATCACTATACCAATCAAAATACTTATTTGTGAAAGTAAATATGTAATCACATCATAAAAACATTGAGGCATGTCCCCTATTTCACTCACACATGGGTTGCAGTATGAATTGATCAGCTGTAAAATGGACAGGGAGCAAAAATGAAGCTGTGCTCCAGGGGTAAACATTCCAGATTTGCATGTATTTAAGGAACATTAGAGGAATGAAGAAGCTTTTTGAAAATATAGTCAATCTGCCATTGATTTAGATTTTATTTGTACTAATTTGCCAAAAGGAGAATCCTTGCTCTATTGACTGTACCAGGCTTCTGGGAAAAGAGCAAAGTTTGCATTTAAGAGACAGTTCTGTTTGTATTAGAAAGGTAAGATTATGGTAAGTACTGTGTAACTGGGTTACACATATTACATATAATCTGAATCCAAGAAAAGAAGTTCTTGCTTCTACTTGGAGGCAGATTTTTTTTGCTCACAGGGGTCTTTGGCAGTCTGCCACATGAAATGGTGCCTAAATGCTAAATTATGGCTGGTCTGAGGCAGAGCTTTGGTCGTCTTATCTGTTAAAAGTAACACTCTTGAGAAAAGCTACTATTTTGACTGTCTGGACAATATTATCACGAGTTAATGTGAGCGTGTACAAGGGCATCCTGCTTTATTTTACATTTTTCGCTAGGAACAGGATTTAGATTTCTGTCGGCTCCTTGAGTCTCTGCTGTTTAATGTGACTGGCAAATATCTGCTCATGCTATTCAGGCTTAGCAAAGTTCATCAGCTCTAACCAGCCTGTAGCAGCACAGGTTAGTATTACCAAGGTTATTCATTAGGCAGTTAGTGCACTCTGTACACACTTATCTTTTCACACATAGTCTTTTATAAATATATGTCTTTATTTTCAGATCATTTAGTATCAGTAATATAGAGTAAGATTTATTTAAAAAAAAAAAAAAAAAACTACTTGGTGGGTCCTCACCAAGTAGATGGTGTCTAAAATTAAAAATCTTAAATATCCTACACTATTTTGTGATAATTCATGTGAGTGGTTCTTATCTGTGGAAAAAAAATATTTCTTCTCCCAGCAGATCTGAACAGTCTGTTTGTAGGCGTAGAATAATGACTTAATATCATAATTATTTTTTCTCAGTGTTTTAACTACAACACAAAGTGTTTTCAATTTAACTGTAATACAAAAGTCCCCCCATACCTCAGTGGGACTGCAGATGGCCCTGCCCTCTGTCCAGTCCATGCATATTCTTGTTCGGTTTGACAAATCAAAAGTATAGCGGTGACTAAACTCTCAAAAGTCCACAGTAATGTCCAGCAGTCAGACACAGCTGATCCAGGTGGCACAAATGAAGCAGTGCAGCTCACTGTGTGGGTTCATGGGAGGCAGAATGGACTCGCTGTTGAGTCACTGGCAGTAAAACAAGGAATCAGTTGAATTTAACAGTTAGATAGTGGGTTTGGGTAGTTGCAGCATCAAATTCCTGCATTATCTGTGATGTTCAATGCTTTGCAGGAGTCAGCTATTTTCTGATTATCACTTTTTTTGTATACCATGTCTCACCTGCTATTATTTCAGTTAGTGATTTTGTGAGTGAGTGAGTTAGTGACTTGCTCCCATTTCTCACTTATGGCTGCCTTGTTGTCAGCTGAGGCCTCTGTCACTATAAAAACTGGTAAATCTGCCTCTCTTATAGTGGAGGACTTCTCTCTGCGTGGTGGTTGACCTTTTGGCATATGAAACCTTTTTTTATTATTCTGAATGACTGACACCAAAACTTGGCATTTGCTGTGGATGTTTTGAAAAGATGAAACAATTTCAGCTGCTAAACTCCACTGTTGTCTACACTGAGAACTTAGCAGCAGATAGGAGAAAAACACACCAACAAACAAAATGGGCCTAGAAATGCACGGTATAACACTAATAGCTGTCTTTATACAGGGTTTAGGTGTTTTAGGAGTTTTTTTTTATCCTTTATCAGATTTAAAACCAAAGGCCTACCTGCTGAATATGTGCTGTTGCTACAAACGTTAAACTTGACAAACAGGTTAGGACTCAGTTTAGAAATTCTCTCCACGCCTAAGATTATAATGAGGTTAGGGAGGGTTACCAAACCTACACATAACAAGCCAGTCATGCCAAAGAACTGCAGGCACATTGAATTCTTCATAAATATTTCAACTCTAATAAGCCTTTAGCTGCTTTCCTTCTGTTGCCTGTCAACAGCCAGTCTCGATCATCAACCATAAATAATCTGCAGCTCAGTCTGTCTGGTCTTGTTTGGGCGAGGCTAGCCAAGGCCCCTCCAGGCCACGAGAGATAAGGCACACTAAAACCGAGGCAGGGAGCTGGAAGGGAACGTGGACTGATATGCCAAGCTCCATTTCACAATCAGTGTCATGACGGAGCAGTTTCTACCAGGCCATGCAGAAGAAACCAATATTTGCTGTTGATTAAAAATATATTTACATTTGAATTTTAATAGATGGCTATGTTCCCAAGATCCGATGTTCCCACGGTCCTGTGTTCCCCAGCTCAGTATAAGCACATAATGGGAACCATACAAGATGTGGCCCAGCTCTGTATTTGGGAGTTGATTAGGGTTAATATTAGTTAACAGAATATTGAACTGCTGAACATGGGACTCTAAATGCACGCTTCATTCACAATTCAATGTTTTCCCCAGAATTGTCGTCTTGTCAGGGTGTTAAAGCCCATTTAGATCATCAACCCTGTGATGACCCAAAACTGACCCAACATGCCTATTCATGCTTGTGGTCAGGACGCTGTGTCATATTAGAGAAGGATAGCTCTGGCTAACAGCGGTGATCGTTCACTCACTGGTTACTGGTAATCATTTCTGAGAACTTTGGTGCTACAGAATAATATTCTTTTCTTCTACTAATTAATGTACATGAGGCTTATTTGTTTGAGCTACATATTGGAAGTATGGCCAATCTCAGCAACACGGCAGACTGTCATACTATACTTATTAAAAAGAAAAAAAAATCGATTTTTAATGTGCTTGATTGTGATTTATATGCTGCATTCACGTCCTTATCGAATTCCTTTTTGTTTTAATTTTTTTTTAGCTGTGGCTCACTGAGGAATTATCAGATCAAATTTTCATTCACAGAAAACTCCTTACAGTGAGCTGACATTTCGAAATGTCACAACTTGGCCAATTTGTGTTACATCTGGAATCCCGATTTATTATATAGTTATAGTTATAGTTATCTCTCTCCCTCTGTCTCCTCACCTATCTGTCTATCTATGTTAGCACATGAGCATGTAATCTCAAGAACAACTGCTTGAATTCAGCTGTATTTGCCAGCTAGCTATAAGCCAGGGGAGTGTATCTATGGTCCCAGGGTCATGTTCCCCTGTTAAATATTCTGTTAACACACATTAAACCTAATCCCCTGAATCCAGAGCTGGGCAACGTCTTTTTTCAGGTTCTCATTATGGAGCTGGGGAACAAAGGACTCTGGGAACATAGGACTTTGATCAACACCAAATATTGGTTACTTCTGCATACTAAGGCATGGTACAAGGCAATCGTACCTAATATGAAAAGGCCCTGACAGAACCATGGTCCTGGTTTACTGCTACACTTAAATAAAACAGAACCTTCGTTAACATCACTAGTAACACCTATGTTGTGCCTGCCACTTCATGGCAGCGTGGCTGCTGTGAAAAAGGTCTATGACTAATTTAACAAAAGACCAAAGCTGGCAGATTTTATTCTACACTCATCTAATTCCTGTACACATCAGTCCATAATGTGTGCTGCATGTGCAGCTACCAGCAGCTGCCCCCTCCTCAGTCACACTACCAGATCCTGTTTCTTTAAGGGAGGGCAGACCCCAAGGTCGTACATGCTGGTTATGGGGGAGGGAGAGGAAGAGGAGGAGCTCTCCCTGGCTGAAACCTCGCCCTCTTCTTCCCTTGCTGCTACACTGGCTGAGCTGTGAGGCTCAGGCAGAGCACATGGCTGGCTGGTTTTGAAAGCAGCCTCCAATAGCAGAAGACTAGTGTCATGGTGACGTAGGAAGGCTGCGTCTGCGCAGTGCCTCCCATCAGGTGCATTAGTTAGGCGGAAGCACAATGTAACTTAGTGTGTGCATGCGTAACAGAAGAGGGGCAGTGAATGGACACACCAACACAAATACACACACACACAGACACACTGGTGGCTGATGTAACACAAAAAAGTTGTGATCATAATGGAATGAAACTGTTTCAAGAGGAAGGAGGAAGGGGGAGGCAGTCTCTTTCTTGCTCTGTTCTGAACGAGGTAGGCTGATGAATTCTGATCACTTTGGACTGTGGGTGAAGTACGCAGAGGTTATTGGATTGCTGGGTTATCCTAGAGCAGCAAGCAGCAACCTTTCCAAGCCCATCTGCTCCCTGTGTGTTTGTTGTTTAAGCAATGCTGTGTAAAAGGATGGTGAAACGTAAGGGAAGTGGAGTAACACACAATGTGTACAGAGGCAAAGTGGCAATCTAGGATGAGTTCACAATTTTAGACAGAAACCAGGAGTTTAACTGGTTCATTTGTCAAGGGTCTAACTAGGACTATGTTATGCTTGCTTTATTAATTTCACCTAAGTGAGGCTTTCACTCATTATTAGACATTATTATATTAGATATTAGAGATTATTTGAAGTTTTACTTGATAACCTGAGCATTATGTATTAAAAATAATTGGTAACACATTACAATAAGAGTACAACAATTAACGTTAGTTAATGCCGTGATAAACATTAAGTAACAGGTAATAAACATTAAGTAACAGTTAACTAACTGTTAACTAATGTGTGTGTCTAACAATCATTTACTAATGCTGTTCATGCTAAGGGGTTAATTGATGTTATTTAAGGGTTATTGTAGATATTATTAACATTAGTAAATGCCATAATAATCATTAACTAACAGTTAATTAACCATTACGGTATTAACTAACATTAACTAATGTTAATTGTTGTACTGTTATTGTAAAGTGTTACCAAATAATCTCCTAGTTGCTATTTATTCTCAGCAGTTGGTGCCCTCCTAGATATATACATAATTAACCCTCCTGTTATGTTCAAATTTACTAACATCTTTTATGTTAGTAAATTTATACATCCAGTATTCCTATTACAAGACTATGAGAAAATATGCAAATCACCATAAAATAGTACAGTAGTACCCATTAAATTAGGAAAACTCATTAAATATGAAGCAAAAAAAAAAGATTAATCATTTATTTAGAGACATTAAACACTGAATGGGGTCAAATAGACCCCAAATACAATAGGAGGGTTAACATTTTTGAAAGGAACATCACCTCTTCAAATCAACTTAAAATTATTAGATCAGAAAGGACATATTTCACTCAGTGACACAGCTCAAATCTGATGAGTTTTGTGGGTGGGTCTAAATAAATCATTCTATCACGAATGGGGACAAATGTTGCGTGATAGCAAAGTTCCTGTGGGTTTATGACACAGTTTGAAACTAATTTCTGTTCCTCTATATGACTCCTGTTATGAGTGAGTCTTAAAATCACATAAGGCTTTTTTGGTGTAGTGTGTTAGTGTGCTAAAGGTCTGGTATCCCAGGAGGGAGGGAATAACAGAGTGGGAAGGTCATCTCCAGCCACATGGGAATACAGAGAACAACCATGCTTTTGAGGTCAATGACAACATGTGAAAGTCAGCTATGCTATGATAACTTGTTTAGATAATATTACTAGATCCTTTTTAATTGTTAGTGTGCATGGGTCACCCAAAAGGTACTTTACAGGGGCATTCAAAACTCCCTCTGTGGTTCTGTAACAGAGCAAGAAAAACAACAGGCTGATTTTGATGGACTGAAGCCACCAATGACTGATGTTCAGTTTCTTTAAATTCTAATTTCATGTAAAACCTTCCTAAAACATGAATTCAGTGTTTTCACCAGAATTTTGCTTTTGTTTGAATGAAAAAAAGTTCAGCATTCAGACCACTGCAAGACACCAAAACCCTCCACTGAAACCCAGCATGATGACACTAGCACTTCTTCTACTATCACTGCTACTACTACTGCAATTGTTATTGCTTATACTGCTCCTACTACTAGGCCACTACTACTTCTACTACTGCCATTACGACTACCAAAGCCCTTACAGTTGCTACAACTGTCAATCAAACAAGCACACTTTGTATAGCACTTTTCATATAAATAAATGTAATGCAGAGCGCTTCACATAATTAAGCAGGGCATAATAAAACTGAGGAAACTGCAATACACCATACAATAAAACAGGAACCTCGGAAAGGAAATGCTCACATAAATCTGGACAGTTAGAGATGAGGAAACACTAGAGGCAAGATTAAGTGGATAAAAGCTTGAAAATTTAAATAATAATACAAAGGATCAGGTGTTAAAACATGGATGATTTATTGATTTAAAGGATGATTTATTTAAAAAGAATAAAATATAGTATATGGCATAATGGTATATTATAAAATATGAAAGGAAAAAGCAAGGGGTAAAAACTATTTAACAAATTAATAGATTAATACATTTAATTACATTTGAATCAAATGCTAAATTGAGAAATAATTAAATAGATAATTAAAGGGATAATTAAAAGGCCACTAAAATTACTACTGCAATTAATACTTCTACTGTTACTGTTGCCATTACCACTGCTGCTGCCCCTATTACTGCTACTACAGCTATTACAACTGCTACAGCTACTCCTACTAGTACTACTACTATCACTATTACTACTACCACCAATAGTAGAAACACTAATACTACTACTAAAGAAAATAACAATATACATATATTCATTCAAACATATGTGAAATCTTATCAAATTTACAACCAATAATGTTGACAACCAGTTCAGTATTAAATATGTAAATATAGCATAATTTTCATCAAACACACTGATTGGCCCATGTCAGGTTTTAATGAAAGATCAATATTGTCCCAATGCAGTCAAGCCCTGCTACAAATTTTATCTGAGTGAAGCTTTTTAATTGTCCCACATCTCTTTTAGATTGTGGTGGAGACTCTTCTAGCTGTTAATCATATGCTGATAATCAAACTGTTTTTGAATTTCAGATTGTGTAAATCCATCTTTCCTGGCATTCCTCATTAACACCTTCATCATGTCACTGCTGACCCACGTGCTGGCGTGCCTGTTTGGCATGGGCTCATGGGTGGCCATCAACGGAATGTGGGTGGAGCTTCCCCTAGTGGTACCCAAAATCCCAGAGGGCTGGTACCTGCCATCATATCTCACAGTCCTCATCCAGATGGCCAACATAGGTCCCCTGTTCATCACCGTCATGCACCGCGCCCGCCCCGGGGTTCTGGACGAGCGGCTTGTCATTTACAGTATCGTGGGACTGGGGATCATTGCCACATTCCTGCTGGCCTTCCTCTGGCAGTACACGGTGCCAGTGGGTGGCAGTTTACACAGTGTGCCCCTCCTGGTGCTGAGCTTCCTGCTGTCTGTGGTGGACTGCACCTCCTCCGTCACCTTCCTGCCCTTCATGATGAGGCTGAGTCCCCAGTACCTCACCACATACTTTGCAGGGGAAGGGCTCAGCGGCCTTGTGCCTGCTTTGGTGGCTCTGATTCAAGGTGTCGGGGTGGTCCACTGTCAAAATGCTACTGCGGCTGCAGGAGCCAACCAGACGTTCGATAACTTGACAACGGGTGACAGTGGAAAGCTAGAGGCCATCTACCAGCCCGCTAACTTCTCTGCCCAGGTCTTCTTCCTCTTCCTCAGTGCCATGATGGTGGTGTGCCTCGTAGCTTTCATCCTACTCAACCATCACCCAGCTGTGGCACGAGAGAGAAAGAGTGACATGTACTTCAGCGACCACCTAGCCCCGGGGAAGAGAGAACAAGATCTATCCCTGCACGTCAAGACAGCAGAGCAGAAGCCTATGATCAGTCCATCGGAGGCCAGCAGGAGGGAGCAGAGGAGCTCTTTCGGGAAGGGGACGTACAGCAGCCCAGAGGTGCTGTTCATCTTCATTGTGCTGGCCTGGGTCAATGCTCTGACCAATGCAGTGCTGCCCTCGGTGCAGTCATACTCCTGTCTGCCTTATGGGAACAAAGCCTACCATCTGGCTGCCACCTTGGCAGCTGTTGCAAACCCCATGGCCTGCTTCATCGCCATGTTTATACCTATCAGGTAAGTAAGGTGACCAGTCACCACTCTATTAAAGGGGCAATGAATATAATTTTTTTCTGCCCCATAGCACCAAATGACCATAGTATATTTGTGGTAGGTTGATACGGTTATTGATAAAGACCAGTGACTCAGTGATTACTGCTCATATTTGTGGCTTACTACACTCCCTTTCTGGCATGTACTTTGTCATGTACCTCTATTTACAACTGAAGAAGAAGAACTAGTGAAAAAAGGATAGAGGTGCTATGAGTGAGCACTTAGCATCACAACACATTTCAGCAGCAAAGCCTAAAAGCTTTGTTATTATATTTCCTCCACGACTGTTTCTGTGGGAGCTCTGCTCTAATTAGATTACTACTCTCTATGAGAAAACATGAGGCTTTATTATGTGCATATTATACAGTGTGAATAGAGGGGAAATGCTTTAACTGATGTTGTTACAATTCCTATTGTCACTGATAGAGGTCAGTAGAGGTCATAGATAGCCTGTGGCATTTTGATGTCTAAATCAAATATTATGATGACAAAATTCATTTACCTTTTTGAAATGTGGGCAAAATCACTTGATTTATTACAAAAATGTGGGAAAAGGTGGATGGACGAATTGGCAGGAAAATAATTTAAAAAATACATAATAGTAATAATAATAATAATAATAATAATAATAATAATAATAATAATAATAATAATAATAATAATAATAAAATGTGCAAAACACAATGTGAAAAAAAA
>OMLB01023262.1:11479-21796 GCA_900302555.1 Myripristis jacobus
ATTTCCTGATAATTTTCTCAAGGTGAATTCCAAGGAATTTCAAATCAAGGGAATTTGCCCAGGTTTCAAAGGTTAGGTTAAACTGATAACCCTAACCCTAACCCTAACCCTAACCCTAACCCTGTGAAAATAAAAATAAAAAGATGCAAAAGGGATGAGGCAGGACAGTGGAACTAGTTAGTAAACATTACAAACTGTAACAGGGGGCAGAGGGGAAAGTTTCCAGAAGTGAGAGGGACATGTCCGCCCTGCCATCCCCCCATACCCCCTCCGTCCCGGCCAGGCAGGAAAATGTGAGGGACAGTCATCAAAGATAGTATCTGCTCTGCTCTATGCTTTGGGATTATGGTTTTTTTTCTTTCTTTTCTACCATCATTGCTGTCAGTCTTCACCAGTGACTCAGTCCACTTGCATGGCTGAAGTTTTAATCAGATGTTCAGAGGGACTAGTGTCCCGGATCACGTTGAGTTTCTCTGCTGCTTTTCTTGGAATGTGCGCAAGCTCTTTGATTGTTCTGTTTCCTGAGATTGCGGAGTCCTTTGTCTCGGTGTGGTAACTCGCTAATCAGGGAACTCCGTCATAGCTCACCGTCACCGGCCTGCGCTCCCTTAATGTCACCCACTGTATTATGATATTTTTGGCTCTGCTCTCATGCCTCTCAGTCCATTGACACAAAAATGGCAAAGCTGGCAAGAACAATCTGCTTCGGAATGTGCAGACAAAAAAAAACAAAAAACGAGCTTGTGGCATCAATGGTGGTGGAGCGCCACGCAGGAGAGGGCAACTGCTCCGTCATGAGGCAGAGCTCCAAGTGTAAATGCCAGTGTGAAAATAACAGTGCACCCCTCTCAATGGCACCTCCATTCATCCACACACACCTGAGCGCTCCGCTGTGATTTAGGGATTGATGTAGCAGAGGCTACTGAACACATTGATCATTTTTCTCTGGTCATGAGTTGGGTTTGGTGCAATTGGCAAATGTAAAGTCTGGAGAATCATAATGAGGTCAGTGTTTTTGCACTCTGGGTTTCCCCCATCTTCTTTTGCTTAGACTGTGGTTTCGTGATGTGTTATGAGACCCATGAAACAACAATGAAACCAGATGTGCTTAGTAATGCGTCTATGTACAGTCTTAACAGCTTTGCAGAAGTTGAACTGAGCGCACCATCTAGTCAGTGTGAAAAGTTTGTGCCGTCTAAGCTTTCTGGAAGGCCCTCCCTTCTGTTTTATACCTCCTCTTAAAATAAGCCCCCTCCCATTGGCTGAGAGCTGCCCGGTCATTGAATCACACTGGGCCAATTAGAGAGTAACACTTCCTTTACTGTGAAAGATGTTTCCTGTTGATAGAAAACGCTGGGCCGGCTGAGCATTAAGAGGAGGGGGGCTTGTTGAAACGCTGCCAGTGTTTCCCTGACCTTTGTGGACTCTGTGGCGGAAAAACTGATCCTGCCGGCGGAGTGAGGTGTGCGCTTTGTGTGTGTGTGCGTGTGTGTGTGTGTGTAGGCTTGCGTACACCAATATAGTGGCGCTGTTCACCCAACACCCAACATGGATGTGCTACGACTGTGACTCATACTTGCCATGTCATGGCCTTCATGTCACCACGGCGGGCTGACGGCAGACCCCGCCGTCTCACAGGCCAGTGCCAAACTGACGATGTGAAGCGGCTCCCTCCCTCTGGGAACGCCAGCTCTCCTCTGATCAGCTCACCAAGATCACAGTCCAAAGCTGTATTTACATATCTCATGTTTAACTCTTTGTGCCACCAAGCTTATCTTCTCACAGTTTTCTCTCACAGGCTGAACCACATGAAACATGTTTTTTCCCTTTTTAGACGCTGGTGAGAAGATCAGATGCGCGCCATAGGGTGTTAAAATTTTCTTATTTCTGCTCCTGTGTGAATCGAGTGTGAATCCCCGGGTTGCATCTCAAAAGTTTCACTCAAGACTTTCATTTGACTGATATCCAATAGCGTTTCGGCAAACAAAATCGCCCCAACACCCACCTGTTTCTGTGGCCTGCATAGACTCAGGTTTGTTTACCTCTAATGGGACTGTGCAGAGCTAAGCCGAGGGGCCCGACGGTTGTGGCCACAGGTTGGAGGAATGTCTACCGTCTGGACGGGAAAATGTAATCAGCTGAGATCAGCGAATTAGAGGCTGCTCTCTCTTTCTCCCTTTCTCGCAGTCTCACTTTCCCTCTGTGCTTCTCACGCATGCAGGCACTCTCTCTCTCTCTCTCTCTCTCTTTCTCTCTCTCCCTCACTCTCACTCTCACTCTCCCACTGTTGTACACACACACATACATGCGCAGATGCCCATGCACACTAACAGACACACACACACACACGCTCTTTCAGATGAAGAAAAATGACACCTTTTCTTTCAGCTATTTCCTCTGTTTTTACATACTTGGGCCAGGGGTACAAGAGGCAAGCTTGTGTTTTCATGTGACAAAACACACAGAGGTCTGTGTGGATTCAGGAGAGGTGAATAGCTTAATTCATCATTCGGGGGTTAGGTCTGTCTAAGCCTCAGCTGGGAATATCTCTATCTACACTTAAAAAGGTAGGACTGTTGGCGCTCGCTCTTGACTACAACTCAGTCAGGGTCGCTCTTTGACTGATGACCTCTTCTGGGAATCGAAATTCCACAGTTAAAATGTGGTTTCGCCCCGAAGCCGGAGCCTGCATTTCTCCTCAAAGACCTGCCAGTTTGACCGCCACGGTTTGACCATCCACAGAGGAAGCGGTATTTTGCCTAATCCTTTAGTTTTTCAGCTACATTCACAAAAAAGCCATCATTGGCAGCTGTCTTCAGCGCAGGCATCACACTGTACATGTTAACCCTCACATTACTCACTGATGGTAAGTGTGCCTACGCAGTGGACATTAGGGAAGTAGGCCAGCCACAGGCATGCTCGCCCGCTCCTCTGAGTCCTCTGCTGCCCGTCACGTACACTCACTCTCACACATTCTCACTCGCTCTCACACACATGTTGATAACCACACTTGTAATGTGAACCTTGCTGCTGAGGAGAGCAGGCCTATAATTACAGAGCAATGGTGGGAAAGCCATAATCACAAAGACTCAAATAGAAATCTGAATCAACAGATGATTCCAGATTGTTTCGCTCCCCTCTTTTGTTTACACAGGGTCGTTTTGTCTCAAGGTTCACTCTCGAAGCCGTGACACCATTGTCTCGCCGACAACGCTGAAATTTGCGTGATCGAGCCGCCGCTTCGAGAAGCCCATAACTGCCGATGTGTAATTGTTGTGCTTTTATGTCTCGGGCTTTCACTCAGACGCCACATCAAAGAGGCTTAGCTGCCCAATGAAAGCAGATGCACAAAGCTTTTTTGATTCTGATTTTGTACTGTGAATGAAAAGAAAGGGAATTCATTTTAATCAGAGGCAAACAGTGAGATAGCGAGTTGTTCTCCTGTGCAGACCACCCTACAACAGATGCCCCAGTGTGTTTCTCCCTTACTCACACAAACACTGCATTTCCACTATTTCAGCCTGGCTGGCGGAAACCGTTAAATGAGCAGAAACTATGACACCTCTGTGGTATGAAAATTAGACTTAATGCACATTTTCTTTCCATAGAAGTGTATGTTTTAACTGGGGGTTTGGTCACCTGTTTATAGACTTGTTGATCGTGTCTGTGTTGCACTGACCTTTACAATGAATTGCTGGCAAAGTATTCTCCATACGCAGACCGCTCTGTGAGCTTTTTTAATAATATTCACATTCTTGCATAAAGCTTTTAATTTCCTTTTCGCAATACTGGCAGTTTGCCCTGATTTAAAAACGGTGCAAATTTACTTTATAGAAGAAGAGCACATTTTGTTTGTGGTTCTCTGAATTCAAAAGCCTTTCATTCATCTAGCAGTGTGGGTGTAGGCCATGTCACGCATTTCAATGAGTGTTCAATTTCAATGAGTGTTACTACACAGTGCCGATGACCTGCAATGACTGAGGTCAGCTGTACAAAGCCCAGACTCATCAGTCATATGCTATTTATTTACATGATGGATTTACTCGGAAGTGAGTTGGTGAGAAAAATTGAACTGAAATCAGAACCTGTCTGTTGCGTTTGATTTGTTTGATGCCTTGCCAATAGTGACTATACTCATTAGGTGTTTGTGCTCCATTAGGTGCTCCATCCGCCCATCCATACCTGCCCCTTTTCCACCAGCAAAGAGCCGGTTCCGTTCTGGTTTCGCGCACCGAATTTTGAACTGTTCTTTGCATTTCGACCAAATATACATTTGTTCCTGAACAGAAAACCTAGTTCTCAGCTGGATCCAGGAAATAGTTCTCAAGTGTGAACTGAGTGGGCGTGTATTATTCAACAAAGAGAGATGAAAACTACCTTTGTGGTCTGGTTAAAGATGTTTTTGCCACCGCTACACAGATTGTGACAGAAGAGTCACATCCTGCTCATTTCTCCAGGACAGAATCAGCACACCAGCAGAGGTACTGGCACAATGTAGTTTATTATTGTTAATCTGAACCCTATCAGGCTCTATTCCAAGGTATCACCATGATGCCGCTGTCATGTGCTGCCAGAGTCATACATGTTGTTGTGCACGCCCACCATCAATGATGCAAGAGTTCCACTACAGAACTGGTTGAAATGTGGGCCACTTCCTTAGTTTGCACCTTGGTTCCAAGAATCTTGAACCAACTCGAGAACCAGGGTTTTTTTAAGGGAGTTGTTCCTCATCCGATGTGAGGGTCTAAGGACAGAGGATGTTGTATTTCCTGTAATGCCCTTTGAGACAAATTTGTAATTTTGGTTGTGATTCTGGGCTATATAAATAAATAAAATTGAATTGAACTGAATTGAATTGAACCAGAACTTTTTTGTTGGAAAAGGCATATCATTCAGGCATTCATTCATTCACTCATCCATCCCTCCACTGACCTGCTGGTTGTGCCTGAACAGCTGTGCCTCTGTTTTCAACGGCAGAACTCTCACTTGTTACTGTAGCTTTAAAAAACAACCGTTTCAAACACTGTCGTTGCTCAATGGCAATTGCCTAAGACACCCCATTCCTGGGAAATGAATGCATGCCCTTGTTCCAAATATAGTTTTTGCCCGCCACCATGGGCTGCCATTTGGTCTGCCATTTCTCAGGGTTGTGGGCTTCTTTAATGAGCACTTTGATCCCACTCAGGTCTGGCGCTGGTGTTTACGCGACCCTGGAGGAAAAAAAACCCCTGCTCCCATTCTCTGCGAGAGACCACTGAGCTGTGGTGTCCAGTCTAGCGGTCACATCAAGGCCCTGGGGACCTCATCTTCATCCTCAGACCCCAGATGACCACAGAAAGGTCCCGGCCTCACTGTCAAGTCACGGCAGGGCGGATATAGTCTGTAAAGCAGAACAGGAGATGACAAGCACGTACCGGACAGAGGTTACAGGGGACAAACAAATTAAAGTTATCTTCAAACATGCTCAGGCTACCTGTCCAACACCCTTTGATTAGTGTACCATGCAGACGATGGGGGCAGATGGCTTCTATAGGTTAATTTGTACTATAACAGGTGGCCGTTATAGGCAATTGCCTTTATCAGTCCAGTGAATTTCATAACTATGCTACGGAAGCTTTTTGGCACCACACCATATATTTTATTTCCAGCTTGGCTTTGACAGGGAGCAGCTGTGTTGTGAGTGCTGAGGGTGAATTAGTTAAGTCACTGCGTCTGTGTGCTTTCACTGTAATGAGCATAAACTCTTTTCCTCCACTTAGCTCACTGAGACTTTATCCTGGAAAAAAAGAAGACAAACAATCCTCATCTTAACAAGTCATTAAATCCAGTATTGAGTCTTAAAACATGAGCTTCTCCAAGGGAAAACCATGCAGTGTGGGTCATAGGTAACATGCTTTGTATTCTGTTTGAAACAGCTGAGGTTAAGTAAAGGTTTGATAAAGTAAACTGGTAACACTTTACAATAAGAGTACAACAATTAACTTTAGTTAACGTTAGTTAATGCCGTAATGGTTAATTAACTGTTAGTTAATGATTATTATGGCATTTACTAATGTTAATAATATCTACAATAACACTTAAATAACATATAAATTAATATCTTAGCATGAACAACATTAGTAAATGATTCTTAGACACATTAGTTAACGGTTAGTTAACTGTTACTTAATGTTTATTACGGCATTAACTAACGTTAATTGTTGTACTCTTATTGTAAAGTGTTACCAGTAAATTAATTAAAAATAAATAACTTACATGCATATATACATATATATGTGTATGTATACATACATATAAATATATGTGTATATGTAATATATTTATGTATCTATAGTTTATCTATAGGTTTATAATTTATATAAGTTGTAAATAAGTTCACTTGATTTCTATATGTATTTGATTTATTTATATATGTAATAGAAATACAAGAAAGATAATTAAAATAAGTTTGGTTGCACTTTATTTATTCATTTATTTATGTATATAATTTCTGCTGGAAAATGAGATTTACTCAGCATCACTCAGCATTATTTCATTTTATTTATTTTTATTTTATTTTATTTGCAGTGTAGAAAACCATTGACCCAAGGCATCAGCAGGACTTGCTGCATTCCACCAATGGATTACCAGCTCACATAAGGCAATGAAGAGCCTCACCTATCACAACAACACTGCTGAACGTTCCACAGGCATTCTCTGTTTGGCACAAAGTCCCACCTAACAGCAGGTAACAGTAATTTTGGTCCATTTCACTGTGTGGGAGCACCTTTAACTCACCCACTCTTAGCCTGACAAAAGCCTGACAATTGGCAGTCCAGCACATGTCACAACTGTATATACTGTCCTGGAAAACACAATGATTACAATCACAACATGTCACCTTTCATCAGCGGCTGTGTGTTCATATCCACCTGGAGAAACTGCAGTACACTGTACGGTTCATTCACTTTGAAAGATTAATCTCTAAATCCTGTTCAAATGGGAGGACAGGATATGCAAAGCCTGTATAACCGCCGGGGTTACAGGTGTGCATATGGTGTGTGTGTGTGTGTGTGTGTGGTGTGTTTGCTTGTACTAGAATGTAGTTATATATAAATATGTATAAATAGTATAATATAATATAAAAATATTACAAGGATTAGAAGGACACAATTTTGGTTTGGTTTGGTTCTAAACATCGGGGAGAAAATATGAAATATGAAATCAACAACTCTTCTTTCAAAGGCAAAAGTCTACTTAGATGACTTAGAACAAACAAAACTATTTTCGGTATATTCATTAGTCCATCAGCTCAGTGTGTGGTTAGATGGCTCTCATGCAGTGGAAGTGTTTGTAACACTGCACTTTGTAAGGTGGTTTGTGTATTGAACAGTTTGTTGTTTTATGGTTTGGTTTTACACCCCTATGCACATATGTAATCTTGCATGGGTGGCATACGACCTTTCCTTGGCCGGTGCAGATGTCTCAGGCTTGAACAATGTGATGAGATCTGTTAAGAGCCAAAGGACAGAAGACAACTGGAGTGTTGACTGAATGACTCACAGCGGGTTTGTTGCTGTTTGCACTCTTAATCACAGGAGTCTCTGGCCATGTGACCAGGTGGAGGAGCTGGATCCTGCAGCAGGTAGAGTGAGCTGGACAAATGAGCCATCATGCCATATGCGTACACACTCACAAGACACCAACATGCGTGTAAATGAAACCAAAATCAAAAGTTGTTGGTGCATGCACGTGGATCCTCCCATCCACACACACACATATAGTTGCTGGTAGAAGACAGCGAAGTGAGAGACAAATCAGAGGAATCAGAGAGGGGCAAATTGCTGTCAGGCTGTATGAAGCCCTTTGCCTGGACTTGCCTTTTGAGTGCCCATCCACGTGTTCTGGATACCCATGTGTCAGTGGGAATGAGTCACGCCAGACAACGTTGTTTGCCCAAGCCGCTATGACTCACTGCATGCAGGATGGATGGGACCTGGAATGTCGATCCTTTCTCATGCTTTACGTCCAGTATCTGTTTGACATGAGCTTTTGCACAATGCTCTTGTGCGCCTTTTTTAGCGTGCCACCTTGGTGCCATCTTTGCATCGTGCATGTCACGCAAGGGTTAATGAGGGAACTGCATGCAATCTTTGCATACACGTGAACAATGTTCTTCTTTGCAGCACCTTTCAGGGAAAACTTTCAGTGAATGCAAAAGTGGAATATAGCATACACACGCTTGCTCACATGCTACTGCTCTTGGCTTTGAAAGCATGCGTGGGCGGCAGACAAATCTATGTATCGTTGTCCGACCAAGGGTTACAACCCATGGAGACAGCAGAAGCCCCAGCACTGATATGGAGAGTATATAGGTGTCTTATCTCTACCCAGGCTCTTTAAGCCAGCTTTACACCACTTCAGCTGGGGTTTTATAGCAACAGAAAAAGATGGTCATAAACATAAAGTGACTGACTGATAGCTGCACTCTGCTGAAGGATGCCCTCTAATTAGTGTGTTTTATGAGCCCAGGATCCACAGTGAAAGCATATTCGTGCTGCGCCGGAGAGCAAACACTGCTTGGGAGGTCACAGTGGCCACACGGGCCACGGGAGTGTCCTCAACCAAGTTCAGGCCACTCTAGAGGAAGGACTCTCTGGACAAAAGCTCCTGGTGCCTCTATCGGTTTTACTAATTACACAGTCATCTATAATATGAGTATGATTCAAATGACAAGGAAAAGATAAGATGTGGGGTATTCCACCTTTATCAGTGCTGTTTATAGAGTGCTATAGATATCCTCATTCCTCTTTACCTCTTTATAATTTTAGAGTTATCATAACCTTGGAGGGTACTGGTACCGAAGGGGAATTTTCTGTCCAGAGGAATGTTATACAACATCACATAGACCACCATAGTGGACTTCAGGGCACATCAAGTTCCTGTATTTGTTTTGTCTATGGCAAAAATGACCAGGGTTTCTGGTTCCTGTTTCCCAAGGATTATGTTAAACCATGACATTAGAAAGACCACAGGGTGGATGCATTACATGTGTTATCGACTAAGGCCGTGGTTTCACTTGTCTTTTCAATGCGACTTCAGTGATGGGATGCGCCAGATTGGACCTCAGCTGTGTCCGCATGGTGTGTGTCTAGACTTGACACTTTAATGCGACCTGATGGGACAGTGATTGGATAGATTCCTGTGTGGACATATTCCACTGTATGTCTTGATAAAGTGTCGGGAATGCGCCCACATGCTGTCCACACCTCACTGAGACCCGAACCCAACGCGAGCCAGGCCACCTCGGCGTGTGCTCTGGCTGATTGGATCCAAATGCGCGCAAGATCCGATCTGAGAGCGGACAGACTTGACAGTTAATGTATCCTGGCCTGATCAAATGACAAAAGACAGGTGGAACCGCAGTCTTAGTCTGTTCCCAAATATATCTGCCATCAAACTAGAACTCAAAACACATCCCAAGACATTAACTTAAATATCAAATGTTGTAATGCTAAGCTAGCTAATGCTAACAAGTTCGGATTTTCATCATTTTGTCATTGCATTTTAAACTTGCTCCACTCCATGCGAGCTTATAAAGAGCTATTTTGTTTTCCTGGTCTTCTTGCAAGGTGATGGAACCAGAAGCTCCAAGTCACTTTCCATCCATCCAGCCATACCCACTTTTCCCAGCATGCAATGTGCAGAAGGCAGGAAAACACCCTAGTCAGGTCACCAGTCCTTCACAAGATGTCCCGCACTTGAAAACAGTGATATTTGTCCCTTCGAAATAACTGATAACATAAAATGCAAACAAATTTGGATGATTCCTACATATCTTAGCAGTGTTATGAACTTGAAAAAAAAGAAAGATTTGGGAATGATCCATTCAGTCTGTTAGAATCTCAGGAATGAAATCTCGGAGCATTCCTCCGGTATCAAGGCTCCCCATCTCCTGTTTCACCTGCTCTCCAGACCTGCATGAGTGAGGTCCGCTCTGACCAATGAGCACTCGGCCCTCACAAAACGAGGCGGCCTCTAAGTCAAGAAAAGCTCTTTAAATGATTGAAATATTTCAAAAGCTCTTCTCGACAAAAGAAGGAAAAACAAAGGGGGTGGGGTGGACTGAGTGAGGAGGGAGGGATGCCACTGACCTGCTGGTCGACCAGAGAGCGGGGAGGGTTAATCCTGGTTTACAATGACCTCACTCAGCAGCTCCTCAGCGCTGAAGTGATAGACACGAGTACCTCCAGGATTGTCCTCTCACCTGGAGACAACACAGCGCCCCGGGCTTGACCCTCAGAGGTGACATCTGACTTGACATGACAGCTCTGGTGT
>OMLB01023262.1:21816-59354 GCA_900302555.1 Myripristis jacobus
GAGAGAGAGGAGAGAGAGAGAGAGAGAGAGAGAGAGAGAGAGAGAGAGATGTGAGACAAAGACTGGAAAGCAGCTGAGAGAGAGATGGAGATGCTGAAATTCACACTACAGGCATTCCTGCTCATTTCTGAATTGCTGCACATGTGTTTTTTTTGTTGTCATAGATGTAACACATCTAATACCAGTATGAACTGTCAACAAGACACACATGCACAGCATAACACAAAAGACAAATGATTTTGTAACAGCACTTCTCCTGCTCTCTATGAGCTAACATGAAAGGGACTGTCCAGTTTACTCAAGAAGCATCTCCTTAAATAAAACTAATCAAGTTTGCTTTCTTCATTTGGTCTCTTGGTCCTCTATTGTGGCCAAACAGCTGTAAGGAATCAAATTTTCATCTGGGGCAAATTGCGTATTGTCATTGTCATTCAAATTGCAATTCTAGTTTTCAAATGTGATTCTCAACCTGTATCGGAATTGACAAAATGATGTGGCACCATGCAGCCCTTGCTGTTCATTATGATTTGACAGCATCCGATCTGAACTGAGACGCAGAATAAAGAAACAAGAAAATCAATAAAGAGCGAGGGCTCGAAAGTGAGAGAGAGAGATGAGGGCAGAAAGAGGAAGGAGAAGAAAGAGTGTGAAACAGTAAGGGATGGAAAACTAAAGAGAGCGCTTCAGCCCACTGTTTATCAGTTCCTTCTGTTTTCTTTTGCTGTGCATTTCAGAGAAACGGGCTTTTCTTAGCAGTGGGTGCTGATAATATGCTTGCTATCGTTCAAGGTAAATGCAGAGTTCAAAGGATGTCAAAACTGTTTGCAAAGCATTGGGCGTTGACATTAGTTTTGCAGCAATTTGTTTCACATTACAGACTTATCTTTATTTCTATTGATAAGGTGTAGCTGATTCATCAGTGTCAAGGGTTTTTTTCCCCACCAACTAGTTTACTACTGTTAGTTTTAATTTCTCAACAAGACTAATGATGAAACTAGAAGTTATGTATATATTTGTTGGGTGATAGCAAAGGTTTCTATCACAAAAAAAAGTCTTTGGGCCATGTCTATAAATCAACTTTGGACATGTTTTTGTAGTCTGGTGTACCACAGTGTGTAGGTGTGTTTTGTGTTGAATAGGCTTATAAAACTATTACCACATTCCATGTGTCTGTTTACCTGTCCGCTCAGGTCTCATCGTCACCACACCCTCAGAGTGTTTTCATAGTATCTGCTATAGATTCATGAGGCTGCCTTATGCTACAGAAACACACACCCATTAGTCTTTCGAGGATTCTTACGCCACCTGCATAAATCTTGCTTCGATTGGCAAAGGGTGTTGGATGTAAGATAATAAAATTAAAATTTCCTGTTCCCCTTTCCCAAAACAGTGCATTATCTTAATCTGTGCTGCAATGAATGAATCATTTCATTATGTATTGACTGTTTTAGACTTTTGAATTCTGACTGCACCAATCAATAATTCATGGCCTGCACATGCAAATCCGATTCAGAAATCCTTGAAAGTATCTCAAAGACAAAAAGAAGGCCTGGTGTGATGATGGCCAATAAATTCAATAAACTGAATGCTTCATGTTAAATTCAGTAGTACAGTAGAACAACTGCCTCTCACAGAAGTGGTGAAGTCTTAGAAATACATACAGCAGAGACAATGTCTGCAAATTATTTGAAATGAAGGGACATTTGAGATTTGAGCTTTTTCCCCCCTCTTTGTTTATTAAATCAGTGAACTTCCTTGCATTTGCAGAAACCTGAATATCACATCCCAGTAAAATGCAACGGGAGTCTGAGCAACGATTTTGACAAGTACATCATAAACTATCCAGTTGAAAGAGAGGAAAATTGAAAAGGACAGTGCTTGTCAAGAGGGTTTTCTGTTCATTTTGCACTGAGGACATGGATTCCCTTTCAGCAGGGAGAGAGAGATGTCTTTCTAATTATTTACCATGTATGAGGAACATCAGGTCCTGCAGGTATTGCCAGTTATGGGCTGATGCTCTCCACTGGCAGTTATGACAAACCACATGAGACAGGGCACTACACATCTGAGTACATGTGATTTTCATGTTTGGTTTTATGTGCCTCTTAGCTCAACCTGTTTGCCAAGTAAACTAAAGCCTGGGATAATTCCACTGCTGGCGAGCTGATTGGTTTGACAGACACGTTGCCTGCTCAACAGATCTCATACTGGGCTTTAATCCTCACTTTTGTCTCATAGATTACTTTCGGAGAAGGTATGAAGAAGGCGCATGGCTTTTCGATGCGGGGAGAGCGCGAGCTGCGATGGGTTTCTTCAGGTCAAATGTGAAACGTTCAACAGCAAGTCACACATCATGCACCTGTGCAAGATTGCCTTGAAACGGGCTGATAGCAGAGTGAAAGAACTTGACATTTGTTTTGCTAATCACCTCCTACACCTCCTTTCTGTTTGTGCAGAGCGAGAGGTATCACAGCCATCAACAAAGGCCCTATTTACCCAGTCCATATTTGTCCAAGCGTGTTGCGCTCCAGCTCCCCGTAACCACAGGCTCATTATTTCATCCACCGTAATGTTAGCTTTTAAATCCACATCAGCACGCTCATTTGGTTAGAGATGGTAAATATTTACATGATGTGTTGCAAAAACACACATACGTGGACGCGTGCATGCTCATGCGCACACACACACACACACACACACACACACACACACACACACACACAGGCACAATTTTCCTCCTCCATCCCTCCAGCTATCATATCTATATTATCAGCTCTTTGAAGTGATTAAACAATCACAGTTTAAATACTCTGTTTGGGGTGGGCGAATGTATTAGCTTGAAAAATCAAGGCCAGAAAAGTTAGATGTTGTGATAGCACCTTGTTTTTTCACAGTTGTTATTGTTTCATTCTCTATTTTAAATTACGCTCAAGAGATTTTCTGGTTGTTGACAAGGCTAAATGCTGAAGCAGGGCTTATCTGACAGTCAAGTTGAGTCATGTTTTTTCTATTAGGGTTCAACATTGAATTGCAAAGTACATTTGAAATGCACTCTGTTCTTCAAAATGAATTCAAATCATTCAGGTCTAAATGTATTTTTGAGGTGTACCCGCTTTTCCCTCAACCTGCTTTAGCTAGTTCAGTCTGCTATATTTCCCAGAATGTCTTTCAACGGCCAGCAGAGAATGAACCTGAACTTGTTGCTTTCAGCTGCAGGTGAAACATACTGGTGGACAGATCAGTAGCAATAGAGAGGTGAGAAAACGCGAGTGCTGCCTGGCTAAAGACACAGAGTCTTGTGGCTGCATTGCATTCTGGTCAATGGAGGCCATTGTTGGCCTTTGTGATGATGGATTCCTACCTGGTTATTGAACATCAGTGCAAAATGGTGAATCAAGAGAGAAGCCTTTGCTGACTGAATAAAAATACACCACCAGACAATAAAATGGAGCGAGAAAAGCGAAACACACTGAGAAGTGTTGGGCCCAGCTGTATTTCATTCAGCCTCTTAAGACATGTGCAGCCCCTCCTCCCCTCCTCGGCTCAGGTTGCCTGCAGTCAGCTGCGATGGCCTGAGGCCTCCGTCCAGCCAAATCCCCAGCCCAGACGTCTGCGGCGCTCTGTCCTGCCTCATCGGGAGTTCTGCATTCATTGTCACTTTAGTCCCCGCATTGTTAGCGGAGCCTTGCATTGTGAGGGGCCTCTGGTATTGTCTTGCTGAGTGCAGGGGAATCAGCTGTATGGGCAGCAGCTCCTGTGAGGTCTTGTTGACCTGCTGAATGGAGCCCACCTGACAGCAGCAGAGCAGCCCGACGGGACACCAGAGGGGATGCAGCAGGAGCACTACTTTTTACTATTTTATTTTATTATTACCTGTTTTTGCACTAAGTTAGCAACAGTCTCAGAGCACCTTAATACTCTGAGAAAAATAGACCAAGACATACACAAGCATCTATCTATCTATCCAAACTGATCAAAAACTAAAACAATTTCTATTTTTGTTTTTGCTGACTTCCTTCATCATTTGCTGGATGGAGAACTGTACTTCCTACTCTCTCTTTTTCTCTCTCTCTCTGGCTGTCTCTCTGTCTTCCTCTCTCTCTCACACACACATTAACACACACACACACACACACACACACACACGGAATGTCATTGTGTTTGGACTCCACATTGTGCAGGATGCTGTAATTAAGCCTTCAAATCATGGTCTGCGCTCCCATTCTCCCTCTGCCTTTCTTTCTTTCTTTTTTTTTTTTTTTTAACGTTAATATTGTCCCTCACACACTCTGCAGAGCCATTGTTTTGCTGAACTAATCAAAGACTGGCTTGCTATCAGATCAGAGTATTTTACTGTCTGTCAGCAGAGTGCCGGGCCAGCTGAGCCTCTAACAGCCTCTGTCTCCACACACAAGATAATAACAACTTCGCCAAGCAGACTACAAGAATCTGGGGCACTAATTTTGTAATTTCTCCTTTTCTGTTCACAAGTAGTATGCTACAATTATTTTTAGTTGAGTTACTTACATTCACAAGTTAAGTCGGCAAAATGTGTAATAGCCACATTGGTTCACGACACAAAACATATTAGTCTTACAAAATAGTCTTACAAAACAGCTCTGAATTTGTGACATGTCTATGTTTGTTTTGTTTTTTTTGCCGGGGGGGGAATTCTTTTCAGTTGGCCTGCAATCACATCACAAACAAAACTACATGGTTAACGTGAGGGAAAGGTCATGGTTGACGTTAGCAAAATAATGGTAAGTTTACACAGAAAATGAAGATGTCTTGGTTAGGTTTAGGCACCAAAACAACAAGGTTAAGGTTAGTGAAAGATCATGGTTGACATTAGCAAAGTAACGCCAGCTTTACGTGGGAAGAAGTTGTAGTTAGGTTTAGGCACCAAAACTACTTAAGATTAGGGAAAAGTCATGGTTGACATGGGCAGGCTAAGGTTTGCGAGCTACACTGGTCTCACTTCGACTCAAAACTGGGGGTCCTGAGGCACAGTCCTGTTTATTGGGTCTTCATAACACAGGCTATGTCATACAAATGTGTACTTTTAACATCTAGGAGCAGCAAAACATGACACTGACATAGTTTCCGCTGGTGGAGCAACCAGCAAACTGTTACAGCAGGTGACAGGTTAGCTGCAGAGCCCAGAGCAATGATCACAAAATGGAGAAGACATGAAACCTGCTTAGTAGATGGTGCAGTGCTCAACAACATAGTCATCTGTTTTGTTTTGTTTTGTTTTACAATATTGACTGATTTTTTTGGGCATCATTTTTTGTCCCAGTGGAGAAAAATGTATAACATTTTGAAATAAAACCCTTCATATGCAACCTTAAACTGCCGGCCATGCAGATAAACCCTGTGATATGAGGCACTGGAGGGACGTGCGATGGGCTCAGTGGTGCTCATGTAACTGAGACTCAGAGAAAATCCTGCAGGATAATGATAGTAAATGAGCCCGGCTCTATTGTCTGCCTGCATTGTGTTACATGGGAATGAGGACAGCAGGAAACCTATCCTTTGTTAAACTCTATATTTTGTATTATGGCACCAACAGTGGTACGTACACATGCACCACACTGGAGCAACGATATGCACACTGTTTGCATCATTTATGAAAGAGGACTTCAAAGGACAGAGTTGCATGAAGCACGGATGGCATGAAAGACAGGAGGATGCAAATCAGAAGAGGAACAACTGAGGGAAGCACATACTGTAGGAAAATCCTCCCCCAAACATGCCAAAACAACCAGAGAACACCCAGAGGAAATGACATCACACGGCTTGTTCTTCAGCTCAGTGATATCGCGTTACAAAATCCAGGATTCATAACTGTCCTTGTTGCACAGCACGTATTGTTATCCCCATCATGACGGGGGTTATGTTTCATCATATTATAACTGCTTCTCACTCAGCGGCTTACTGAGGGTATTACATTTCTAATCAAAGCTGACTACAATAGAGAGAAAAAATACTGTCCAGTAAATTAAATTAAAATCTTGTTTTTCTTAAAACAAGTGAAAATTCTGCAAGTGGGTTGAGGTAGTTCCACTTGTCTCCAATGATATACAGTGTCATTTTATTGATCCTAGTTGGCTGATCTGCCTTATTCTGCCCTGGTTCCACATATTCTTGTTTGTTTGCTGGAAAATTCCTGAAAGAAGTGAACCTGCATTGGAAACAAGTGGGATTATTTTTTCATTTTTTAATCTCTTCAATCCTCCCAGTCCAGTCATAGGTCTGTCATTATTAATGCATGCTGTGCAGCAGAATTTTGTTCAAACCCACAGAACTTTATTTTAAATTCTAGTGGAGAGCCCAAAGTTTCCAACGATACCACGTATATCCGGCTGAATCACAGAATATTTTAGAAAATGATGCACAAGACATCAGGATAGTTTCTATTTAATGTAATGCTGCAGCCATCTTGGCATCTTGGCAGTGACACTGTCATACAATATGGAGAGAAATGTATTCAAAATTGAAACTTTTTTGCAGCATTTAGTTTTAGATGGGGAGTTTCATTCTACCATTTGTCAGCGTTGATTCCTAGGCTAAAATAAATAAATAAATAAATAAATAATCAAAAATGAGATTACACAAATACAGTTGCTGAGTCACTTTTGTCCTTGGAGGGCAATTCCCCTGGCGGGCCCCAGGAAGTGCTGTGTCTGGGTCAGTGAGTAACATCTGCAAACACCGCTTGCTTTCAGTTGGCACTGAAGGCATTTATTTGGTCATTCAAATGAGGACTTGAGGGAAAACACCCCAAGACAGCGAAAGGGACATGGGGACTCTGAAACACATGCCTAATACTGCCTCTCATTTGTTTATTCTCCGTTTACAACATTAGAGGCTTAAGGGTTCATTCCTGCAGCAATATTTGCCTAAAAAATTGAATAACCATCAATCATTAATTACTAAACTTTACTTAATAGTTATTTTACTGTTAACAAACTATGAAATGTTAATTACAAATGTTTAATTACTAGTAGGGCTATGATTTATGTTAATTTATCATGAGATAGTGCAGTAACAGGCCAATGCGAGCTAATATAGCATGCTAGCAAGCAAGCTAGCACACTAGCCACTAAAAATACTTGGTTAATGTTAGGAAAAGGTTATTGTTAAGGTTTGGAAAAGGTTGTTGTGATGGTTAAGGTTAAGAAAAGGTCATGGTTAAGGTTACCAAATGTTAGCTAATATTAGTTCACTTCACTAATATTAGTTAATGAATGTTAGCTAGCTAACTTTAGCCCCCCAGAATGCCATTATTATTATTCTAATTATTTTGTGCGTATGTGTATAACATTACTAATAATCAGGACACATTATAAGACTTTACTTTTTTGTTAATAGTAAACTAACTACTACCTAAAGTTTAATTAACGATCAATTTACAGTTTATTACTGCTGGTTATGATAAAGTGTTTCCTAGTATTCTTACCCAGCAACAGACACTAGTTTGCCGGGAAAAATAAAACTTGAGTTATGAGTTATGGGTTGAATAGGAACAGTAGTTAGAATATGTCTGATGCACATTGTGACCTTAAAATGTGTGTGTTTGGCTGACCCTGTCCCAGCAGCCCAGCTTAACTCCCCCTCTGTGGTGACAAGCAGTAATTGCAGAGTTTTTAAGCAGCCCTGAAGATAATCTGTCTGTTTTACACAGCCGGGGCTTCTCGCTGCCCTGCTTCAGGCTCTGCGGTGCTCCCGTAGGCTGGAGCTTTGCGCGGAGGGTGGTGTCCTATTTCAAAGTCCCAGTACTATTCAAAACACATTCGAGTAAAATGAAAGACCCATCGGGCAATTAGTAGTAAAGGAATGTTCTCTGAGGAAGGTTTTATCTTTGAGTGGCATATTCTATTCCAGATTACAAAGCAATGAGGTTTGATTCTACTCTTTGCCCCACTAAATCAGTCAGCACCTCACTGATCAATAAGAGATTCTGCTCTCATAAAGTCCACCAATCTGTAGTTGAGTGAAATACAGGGGGTACAGTGTCAGAGTTGCTATAAATGTCTATTTTTTCCTCTACTATCTTTGCTAAAGGAAACGTGAATCTACGAAGGGCTGATGGGAAATAACAGCTGCTGGAGTGATTAGTGGCCGCAGCTCTTAGTAAAGATAAACTCTTTAATTACAGACACCAATGGAGGTAAATACTCTGTCATCTGATAGCATCTCAGGTAAAGTACCCCTCCCCCCAACACACACACACAGACACACATACACACACACACACACACATGCATGTACTGAGGCCATTGCCCTGAGGTCCCTCAATGGCTGAACTCATTGAGAATGACAATAGGAGTAGACAGGTATAAGATACAAATAGATGCAAACCTTTTTTTGTGAAACCATCATGTTACCAAGGCATTAGGGCAAAAGGGAACAAAATCTGGGGGCTTTTCCAGGGTAGGCCTTTTGATGCAACATATCCCAAAGTATTTCTCTGTGTTGTCAAATACCAGTGAAGCACCACACAGTTTTGTTCTGATGAAGTCCTGCGACGATTAGGCACATCTAGCACAGGAAAGCCGCTGTTGGTATTACAGAAAGTGTTACAGCAACTTGCTTCATCAGAGCCATTTCCAAGGTAGACCTCTGTCTGATGCGGTTGATCAACATCCTGTAGGGCCTGAAGTTCAAAGGTCAAGCTTTCCGTTGCTTGGCCTATACCAGGACTTCTAGTGCTTCCCTTACCCTGTAAGAGTCGACTCTGTGACTCCCATCTGCTTTACATGCAGAATCTGCCCTGACCACAAACCTTTCCCTAACCTCAACAATAACCTTTTCCTAACATTAACCAAGTTATTTCAGTGGCCAGCGAGCTAACAACCCATGTTTTGGCATGGGTTGGAGGACATGTTGGTAGTTTGGGTTTGTGTGAGCATCTCATTGGATCGAGCATTGTTCTAACCCTTATTCCTTATTCCTACTGGGACCGCATTTATTAAAACTCTAAGGTGCTTTGGCAAAGGAAAGTTTATTTGTACAGCACCTTCCAAACACAAGGCAGTTCAAAGTGCTTTACATAAAATCTAAGATGACATAAAAAAAAAAAAAAAAAAAGATTTAAGAGACAGACAAATTAATGTCAAAGTAAATAAATTAAAATTAATTAAAATTAAATGAAACATACCATCTAAAACATAAAACATAAAAACTGCCTGGATAAAAACAGATAAAAATTGCCTCCACAAGTTACATTTTGGTGAGTATCTTTCAAGAACACATGATAATAATTTGTATTTATGTAGTGTAGAACTCACAACCCAGAAAAATAACAATGAACACGAGACAAAGGTCAGTAAAACAACCCTACAGAATGAATGAATGGAACAAATATATCATGGACCAAGCAGGCAAAAAGCCACAGATGAATCAAAGAAAGTGCTGCAATGCAAGTTTGTGGAGGTGATTTATAGTAAGATGCGATACTGACTCAGACATACCAAAAACCTAGAAACACTGACATGGATGAGGTGCGGTGTTCCTGTCTTTTAGTTTTAGTTAAAAATATTCTCTGCAGCTTTCTGAACACACTGACGTTGTTCTTCCTCTTTTTGGCCATGGCATTAATCATGACTAAATTAAATGACAGCATAGATAATTCTCTTTGTTTTGTAGAAATGTACTCTGCATGCCCGTGCATTACACTGTGTGAGGCGGTCTGAGTGGTGAAATACGTGCAGGCAGCTTGATTTCTGAGCATGAGTCACCTTAACCGCAACCGCTGGTGTGCCATCTATTGTTGCCAGCCAAAATCTGTTCACCAGTGATAAAGGAATTTGGCCAAGTCGTGATTTTGGTTTATGTGAAAGGAGTTTATCCAGCAAGTTAAGCTTGTTTCTTTCCTTTTTCATCCCATATTTATAATGAAATTAAGAGATTAGGTCCAAAAATGATTAGAGCCACCATCTGAAAAACTAAAACTGTAGGTTCCTGGTTTATAAGATGATGTGATATATCTTCTATCCTTTAGAAATACTGAATGACAAATTTCAGGATTTTTTTTCTCCACAATACACTGCAAATATTTTCTAATGGAAGTTATGAAATATTTATAGGTAATAAAATATCTACAACATGCTTGGCGCTATGTGCTGTTAGATATACTGTGGTATAAACAGTGCTGTCTGAAATGTCTGTTGAAGGCAAGGCACAACCTCGGTGAAATACAGCTTGAGCTCTTTCCAACACATTTCTCTGACAATCGGATACCCTATAGACAGCGAGAGATAAGATACGGCAAACGAGAAGGCTTACAAAACATATTCCTGCTGTGTTGTAAAACTCTTTGGCAGGGAGTCAATCTCCTCCTGCCTTAGATTAGATTAAACATTGGCACTTCACCAACTTCAATAAAGTGTACAGCAAATGTTTTATTTATTCTCACCACAGATAAGGAGCAGCTCTTTCAACGCTACCCAACTCGCCTTGGGTGATCCTGGAAAATAAAAGTCCTGAGCTATGCGAGGAACAAACAGAAGCATGGATCTGACTTGGGCCCTAGTCACATGAACTTCTCAGATGGGACATGTGCTAATTACTTAACAGTTACACTGGTCGCTGTGATCCTGCCAGGGGACGCATGCCTGCCCGCGGTGTGTGTGATGGACAAGTTGTCAAACAGACAAGTCAGGGCACAAATCATCCCTTGTTGCTCTTTGTCCCGTTTGACATCAACATACCTCTTTGATGAACTTGATGAGTAATAAATAATGGGCCAAACCCTGCACAGTCTTGTTTTGTTACTATCAGCAGGACAGCTGTACAATACAGCGGAGAGGACTTAATTTGTGCACTTTCTTACATGGTTCTACTGAAAATGAATAACTTGCAAATGAATGAATAAACTTCTTTCCTCTCTGCTGTACATCAACAAATCCAGAGAATCGGCTATAAAAGACCAAAGGGTCACAAATCTCTAGCACTCTGGAAAAGACAATGCAAATGTAAATATGATAAGAAACTATCCAGTTTAAAAGTGTAGTCTATTTTACTGTCCTGATGTACAGAACAACCAGAGTATATCTGCAAAGGTTGATCAGTATCAGTGACTCATTGATTACTTGGCGAGGTGCTGAGATTTTCTGGTTTTCGAAATTCGTTCTCTGGCCCGTACTCTGTTTTGGAACAGAAACTCTCCACCCACTGGCGTTTCAAGCCGCTGCAACGCAAGAGTACTTTATCTGAGTGCTGTCCCTGATCTGTCATTATCATTGAAGAGGCTGCCAGTCAACTTTCTCCTTTTTTAAACAGCTCTAAGACGGAGGATGGCGCTAGAAGTGAGGTCACAATTTTGTTCCCAAAAAAACAAAAACGACAACAACAACAACAAAAACACTGCTCTAAGTAAATAGCTCAATCACTCCAGTGTGAAAATATAAGCTTTGGATTTCTGTCCTTCACAGGCCACCATAAGCTGTGCCTCTGGATGTTGTCGCAATTTCTTGAGGTCAGTGAAAGTCACAGACTCCAAAATGTCCCTTCAAAGTACAGACTAGCGCTCCAGCCTAGTCAGAGCTGTGTGTAGTCACGTTGTAGTGGTGCCACCCGGAAAATGGACAGTGAAGTTGTAACTAGCTACATTCCACCTGTAATACTGAGAACACTGTGTGCTCCAAGTTTCTGTCTCAGATGATGTTGGAGCTGGAAATGTTTTCAGCTGCTTGAGTAAACGCCTACAGATAATAAAATCCCTAAACTGGACGACGAGGCTCGAGCTGTTAAAAAATTTATGGTGAAATCCCCCTGCCTGCTCTCTCGACTTCATACGGATAGGCAGAAGTCAAACATTTACTGACCCTAAAAATAAATGTTTTCTGCAGATTGTATAATTACATGGTGCGGGGAGCGAGGATGTTAGTGTGTAATGTGATGCCTTTTTTGTGTGTTTGTGAAGGGAAGGGGTTGCGGAAAGGGGAGGGAGATGGGGTGGGGGGAGCTCTGGTACAATATAATTAAAATAGGATGGCCTTCACAAGGCTCGACTTGTTATTGTATATTCAACCTCAAAACGATGGCATGTAAAAATAGAGATGCAGAGGGTTTCAGAAGAATGCACTGGCTCACGCAAACACTTGTCAGCCGTGGCTCCTCTGTGGATGATACGATGATTTGATGAATGGATTCTACATTGAGGTGGTGACACTGATATCAGTGTCTTGCCCGAGCAAAACGACAGCGTCAGCAGTGCCTCAAACATGTTTTTGTACCTGTACATACCAGCTGCATGTATGTCCGCTATAAACCTGTCAACACGATAAATCCCCCTCTTAAAATACTCCTTAAAAGCCTCAGGTAGGCCTTCAACCGTTGATTTTCCCGCAGTTTCACCCCGGCGCGGGCAGCACTTGCTTTTGACTTATGCAATTCCATCCGAGAGGTATTTTATTGAAGTGGCTGCCTATTTGCCCTCACATTAAACGGCTGTGGAATGTGTCCCTGGGTTTGCTGAGGTTGTTTTGAAGTGTGTTCAAAAAGCCCGTGTGTGCAGAAGGAGCTCATTCACAGCTCACAGGGACTCAATGGCTTCATTTGTCCTTGAAGGTAAACACTCACCGAGGAGGCCCTCAAATATGGCCTTTTCAAATGCCAAGGGCCCCCCCTCGGCTCTCCATCTTATGTGACAATGAACAAATTCCTATTCAAAAGCACTTACTGTGCGATAGCGTAGTATTGTGGCGCATTCAACACACCTGAGTAAATGAATGAACCACGCCGCTGCTGAACAAAGCCGCCCTTGAACTGTAAACGTGACATCCATGTGCGATGCACTGAAGCTGGACCAGCGCCACAGTTTGTTTCTTGAAAATCTGTTTGACGCATTGAAATCTGCCCAAAATAAATATATTACATTGTGCTTTGAAACAAATGTTGTTATGAAGTAATGTTTGCATTATTATCTTAAACATAGCTGTCTCCTTGGTGATCAAACTGGGTAAAATACACCCCCGCATTAGACACCTGCCAGCTGCTCATGCACAGCAGGCGCTGTTGTCGTGGGAGCCTGTCAATGGTAACGGAAGAGCATTGTGCTGCACAGACTCGTGGAATCTTCTGCTTAGTAGCATTAGTTAACTTCAGGTATAGAAATGAAAGGCATGACAGATAATCCCCTAAAAATAACGCCAGATGTCATCAGCATTGATGTCTGGGTCTGATAGTGTCTAATCAAAATGCAGACACACCAAAACAATATTTCACCCTGCAGGTTCCCAGCATGCCCCGGTGAGTCATCACTACTACCATGTGTCCCAGGATGCACCGCAAGGCCCAGCGGTGTGTGTTTTTCGAGGCATTCCCAGGTGAGGTGTGTGTGTTAGATTGTCTATCATGTCTTTCATTGCGTCTATCGCACACAGAGGCAGCCCTTGTGAGAGAGTTCCACCTGATGCTGTTCACTGTCAACGCCTTGGAAGGAAGATACAAGCTGAATAACTTCGGGTCCAACAACAACTAGCGAGGCTCAAGTTGGTGTAAAGATGGGTTTTGCACAAGGGGGGGGATTTTAAACCTAGGACAAACAACATTTTTTTCCTTCCAATTGATAGAAACATTTTTGTTGGGGAAGCAGATCTCAAGACATGTTGCATCTGTGCACGAGAGTGTGATGTTGTAAGAAGGCTGAATGAGTAGTCACACTATAGTTGGTGTATTAGATAGAATAACTAGAAAATGTAAAACAAGTGTTCCTGTTACACATGGTGCTGTCATAATTACTGTAATATTGTTTATGCAGACTATCACTCCTCTAAAACAAGTATTAACCACTGCAGTGCAGACAAGATAACACTTTTTACCATCGTTGACATCTAATTTTGCGCATTTGCCAAATTTGATAAGCAGAGCTTTCACCTTCGTGTGAAACACACACATACACACCAGGCTGGAAACTGATTCTTTGCATATCAGTACACAGCTGCTGGAAAATTAAGATGTTGTGGCAAACTGAAACTCCACATTTACAAGGCATAAGCATATCTAAAAATGTACCCGATGCAGATGGACAAGTTGAAAAAAACAAATCAGCACCATAAAACTTTGGTTTTGCAGTTGCAGCTCATTACTTTTTGCTTTTGCTGCACATCTGGATGGGATAACTTCTGTAGCACAAGTGGTGTGACTTTTGGCGAAACACCTCGCATCTCTTGTTCAGAAAAATCTAGCTCATATGGCGTTTAACAAAGGCCAAATGAATTTTGTGAATGAGTGGATTTTATCATTTCGTGAGCCCTGTAATCACACAATACCCCTTATATCTTACCACTAAATTAGAACAGTTATTTCTGATGACTAACACATTTATTTAGACAGTGTCAGTCAGTCTGTCTTGAACCGTTCAGTGCCTTACTTCAAGCAAAACAAAGAGAAAGAAGCTTCCTGAATATTCAGTGGCTTTGTACTGTATCAGCATTGTTTAAGTTCACCCCATCAGCGTGCAAATCATGCAAATTGCAGGGAAGGGTATGTATACTGTAATTTCAATGGAATATGTGTGCTTAAATTAGAGCGCGGCGTGGTTAGGGGGGGCAAATGTGCCGAGGCGCTGGGGCCTCTGCCTGGTGATTGGCTGTGTGTTGTGCTAAGAGACAGGGCCTTTCCACTGGTCGTGACGGGTGGTTCTGATGTGGCCGACCACGCGGCCCTGATGACGGGGTTGCATGTGTTCCTTGACCCTGACCATAATGGACAACTTTTACCCGCCGGAAGAAAATTACAGCCCCACTGGAATGTTGCTGTTATTATTTTTCCTTCTTCCTATAAAATACAGGAGGACATTTCAACGTGTAAGCCATTATAAAACCATCGCAGCTAACCATTCTCTGAGGGAAATGGGAAGTATATTTTTTTGTGTCCATGTAGGAGGGTAATAGATGATTAGGAGGGAGTGGGGATGAGTGCACTGATGGTTTATGGGGATGTTGTGCCAAATTGGACAGGGACAATCAACGCATTTGACAAATGCCTTCCTCTGCAACCCGCCTACTCTGCTAATTCTACACCACCACTGAAACATATCTGTCACTCACTTCATGTCAGATGCGAAAGGGAGTGGATGCCGTGCATTTCTGCAGCGGTGTGAGTCAACATCCAGTGTTTCATACAGAGGGAGCAGATGCTTGAACACTTTCCCACACATGCCGCCTCGAGTCTAACAATATAACTCTATTCAAACACCACAGCGCACCTCCTGTGGGAATAAAGCAAGTTAAACACCTCCAAGTTTAAGTCATCCTCAAAATATATCAGCCGGAGGATTTTCTTCAGACCAACCTGTGCACGCTGGTAAACCTAAAAGTGACTCACTAAAATCAACTGCATATAAACTCAAATTGCTTGATATATTTGGCTCCAGTCATTCGGGTAAATTTAATGGGGTCTGTAAGAAGCTAAATAGAACTACCACATGGGTCAACACTAAAAGTGAGGCTGGTTTGGCTACAGTGGGACTAGCATCTGTTTAAAAGCTATGAGCTTACACAAATGGGGAACTCTGGCTCACCCTCTAAAAAAAAAAAAGAAAGAAAAAAGAGGAAGAAAAGGAAGAAGCCCTTGTGGGACTCAAACAGGTGGCAGGGCTGAGTTTGTTTCATCCCACAATGGTAGTGAAACTCCTCATTAGGGCTCAGGTGCAGAGATTGAACTTTGACACCTAACAGGTCTTTTTGCTCCTTTCAGATTCTGCAAAGGGTTTTTTTTCTCTCTCTTTTTTTTGAAGTGTGGAGATAAAGATCACTGAGATTAGTGCAGCCTGAATTTGGGAGCTGCCAGTCAAGGTCTGAGGGAGAAAAGGGGGGTAGTGGGGTACCATCGATGATCATATCTGATGTGGAGGATCAAAGGAGAGGAGCTTCAGCCCTGAGGGACGCTGTTGCCTCTTGTTGCCCCTCACCTCAGTCTTCACTTCTCCTGTCAGGTGTGTATGTGGCAGAGAGAGGCGGGAGAAAGGAAGAAGGAGAGAAAGACAGAGAGAGAGCGGAGAGGAGGAAAGTAGAATGAGGAGAGAGGCAAACAGAGGAAACAAAGAGAGAGATGCAGGCATGCAAGCTGCTTGTAATTGCTTTTAATACAAATAGAGAGAAAACACAAATGGACAAAGCGGTAATATTTAATCAGTACAATACACAATCAGCTACAATGTTCAAACATTTTACATTAAGGTGTGCTCTGATCTTAACAAGTCATTTTGCCTCATACTGAATCTTAAAAATCTCAAAACAAGTGAAAAAAAATCTGCCATTGAGATAAGATAATCCCACTTAGTTCCAATGTTAATCAGTTTTTCTTGAATCAAAAGGCATTTCCTTGATCCTAGTAGGCCTGATCAGCCTCATTCTGCATTGTTTCAACACATTTATGCAGAAAAGATTTAAACACTGATTGTGAAATGACTTATAAAGAAGGAGATTTTTACAGAGGAGGTGTTGCTCAAACGCCATTCTTCATGTGTCCATTTACGTGAGCTGCATGCCATCATGCACACACCTTTTATTAATGATTGCACACTGTACACATACTTAGAAGTCCTCATAGTCCTGCCAAGGGTAGGATTGTGTGGGTAGGATTTCCTGTGTAGTCTTGACTTTACTTCCCTGTCTCACGTCGAGACTCAACAAGGTCCTGTGAGTTACTGTGGATCTGCACTGGGCAGCTGGATTGTTTTGCAGGGTTTTTTTTTTATTTATTTTTTTTTTTACAGTAGTTAGAATTACAGTAGCAACTGCAGGACTAAGCTATTCATATCCTGTCTCTTCACTGTGAGTAACATCCCTGGAGGATACTCGCTAGAACAATAGGTAGAGTATGAAGTTGAAAGGAAGCACTTTTCATTGTTCCAGTGATATTTACCACAGGAATAGCCAACCCAGTCACCAGAATAAAATGCTGCCATTTTACGTTTCTGCAAACCAGCAAACGTGTGGAAATGTAAGCGTTTCTGAACCAAAAATACATTGTATATGAACATCTAGACCCATCGCCAATGTGGTGGAGCCTGTGACAATGTCATGAGACTGTTAACATTCGCTCATGGGCTAATGATGGGCTAATGAAGCCAGCGTTAGCTTGTTAGCTACTGTAGCCACTTTTGTCTGCTTTGTTAGCTTCCTCGGCAACCAAAACTACTCGGTTAAGGTAAGGGAAATGTTAGGAAGGTTAGGAAACTATTCATCATCACAGTTAAGGTTAAGAAAAGGTCATGGTTAAGTTTGGGAAAATGTTTGGCGTCCTGGTTAAAGTTAGGAGAAGGTCATGGTTAACATTACAAAGCATTAGCTGATGTTCACTAATGATAGCAAGTGAATGTAAACTTGTAAACATTACCTAAAAACAATCACAGCTCTTGCCTGACACATGGCTCAAACCTCACTGCAGAACTTTAAAATGCTACATTTCAGCATATGCTTGGTTTGCTGAAACATAAAACCCTGACATCTTTTCTTGGGGCAAGGAATAGCTGCTTAACTTTCTCGGCTGTTGACATGTTTACAGGGAAACATACTGTTTTGCAGATCTCCTTTCCTGTTAACATCCTTGGAGCCACAGTCTTTGAATCAGAGCTGCAGTTTATCACTCTCGTAACGTATGATCTCCTGTGGGCATGAGAGAAAATTGCCCCTCTGTGTCGATGGTGAGATAGAGATCACAGCACTACAACCCTGGCTTTAGTGTGCTGACAGATGGCAGCTGAGCCTTTTCAGGCACTTGTGAGTGCTGAGAGCCAAGAAGTCAATTAACCTGGGTTGAAAAGGTTATTTTAAGAGGCCTTTTTCACCCATCAGTCAATCAGGTGTCATTCTGCCTTCCAAACTGTTTATTTACAGGTCATTTCCCAACAATACAGCAGATATACATTGAGTTTTACATTCTCTGCACCCTTTTGTCTGCTTTTTCATTGCATGTTGCTGTTGTCAGGGAAAAAAACCCCTGCATTTTCAGTTCTGGTTACTTCTGCAAAAGTGATGAGTAACTTGGGACTCGTGAAACCAAGTCAAAAGCCGCTGTATCGTTTCAAAAGAGCACTGGTGTCGATCTAAAAGGGGTCATTTGTGTGAAGTCAACATTTTATTTAAAGATATTTAATTCTCTCCCAACACCGCTGCATATTTTTTCTGATTCTAGACTTACTAGATTGCTTACACAAAAGTATTTGAGCAGCCACATGCCCGCCTATTTTCCATTGTGAAATGTTCACTATTACAATACGCTCTAGGTCATAAATTAATCACAATAGGTATGGAGACAGTAATCTTTTTAATTGCTCTGAGTGGGCAGGGATTGCGTCTCACTGTCTGCACACCTCATACCATACACACCTCATACACACTTTGTAATTGCTACGCACTTCCCAGTGCGCAGAGGAGTGGGTGAGCCACGCCTCCTAATAAACAGTAGTTGCTACATCGGCTTATCAACAGAGAGGCTGCTTTTGCTGAGACCCAAGAAAGAGGGAACACTCATCTCTTGGTCAGTTAGCCATTAATAAACACCTCAACATATTTAACACATTTTAACACAGCATCTAACACAGCCTGCCACATCTTAACAATAATGTGTACTGTCCGTACCTAGACTGACATTTGTGTTTCAAAATGGTGCTGGAGCAAGGCGTTTTTGTTTTTTTTGTTTGTTTGTGTTGCTCAAATTATTAAAAGCATGAGATTTTCTTATTTTGTATTACTCTGATAACATGGCCTGCTAAAGCTCCATAATAGATTGGAGCACTGAGCAATCCCTTCTGATATGATGTTAGATTGGTAAATACTCAAAAACAGGACAAAATCAGCTGCTGTACAATCAAGCCAACAGTTTCTGTTTGTTGAGCCCATCAGAGGTTTACACATGAAGAGTCAATCAAATAGGAACAAGAAAAAAACGAGTGTTTTCACTCCGAAGAAGTTGTCTGATGTCAGATTTTTTGTAGTTTCCTGCCGTTTTCTCCACCCATCTGTGACAATAAAAAACATCTCAATGACAAAGTAGATATTTCAGTTTCCCTTTCAACTTTGTGCTTTATGCAGAGGCACACGCAGTAAGCTAACCCACCCTACCTCCACCCTTAAATGGGGGTCTTTAAAACCTCTCTGGAGAGACCCCATCATTGCACCGCTGAAAATAAATACCCATCAAATAAGCTATTTCTGGTCTAAGCCCCTTCATGTGGTTGATTTTCTATTTTTGCCTCACCCGCGAAATTTAACTGAATGATATTGTATATCCTTATGTTGCACCCTGACCATACTCCCTTTGCAAATTATATGAGGGGAATCATCTGCAGATAGCATGAATCACTGTAGGTTATCATAACCAGCACAAAGTCAACGAGTTGCACTGAATGCCTCTTCAACCCCCTGTCCCAAGGATGTTGTCCCAAAGGTTTATTTTTACTCAGCTGTGAATGGTTATGGCAGCAAACCACCGTATGGCTGCAAGATTGAGTGGTCTTGGTGGAAAATGGGGACGGAAATTATAGAGGGAGAGAGCTGGTGTCACACAGGCCTCTCATTCCCCCTCTGCTGTTGGAGCTGATTGAGTAAATAGACAAGGTTTCGCCATGATTGGGAAATAGTAACTTCTTAGGATTATGATGAGAATCTTTGATACCACCTGCCCTCATTAGTGGAGCTTGTATCCTAAGGGGTTTGATCTGTTAAGCCTGGTCTTTCTCAGCCGCATGCCACTTCACAGTCACATTCAGTTCAACACTGCCTCGCGCAGTTTTCTGAAGCAAGCACAAACTCTGAAACACAGATTACGTGTTGTTTACATGAATAATGTGAAGATTACATTGCCCCGCCACAAAATAATTATGTGACAATAGCACAAATTAGACATTGCTTATGTGCTCATCATGGAAAAAAAGGTTAGTAAAACAACTTCTGTTGAGTAGAAGGTTAAGTCTGGCCAACAAAACAACTTTGGTCAAGGCTGCAGGGACGGTTAGAGTTATATTTAGGCAAATGAAACTCTGGTTCAGAGTAGACCACGAAAACAGTTTAGTTAAAGGTGCAAGTAGGGCCTGTTTAGATGCAATTGCCAAAAAACAAGCACATAATTCCATCAGTGAGTCAGGCAGTCAGTGAGAACAATACAAACTCAACCATCAAACTGACTGATCCTCAGTCCCGTCACCGAAGCCCAAACCAGTCAATCGTAGCTTTCGCAAATACACGTGTCTCCACAGACGTGGATGAAGTTTCTCTAGATGTTGACGTCTTTTCAGAGGTTTATGCTCCTGCCTTTAAAAAATAAGTCCCTGGCGCATGGGGTCCCTGCAGCACAGACACGGAGACTGAAATCAAATCAAAATCTACCACACGCTTCCTCTGGATACCTGTGTGTCGTACCTGTGTGGGAATTGAAGCTGGGTCGATAGAGTTGGACACCAAGCCTATCCACCATGAAATCACTGCCTGTCCCAGGTTATTTGTCCTCTCATGGGGGCCAGAGGTGCATTTCTTTTACCATAGAGCACATTATTTGTAATTTAAGTCATTGTGCTCAATTCATAAAATTTCATGAGGGACCTGCCCAGCACCTTTCCCTATCTTTCCCTGTCATGTCAATCTCTAACAGTTGTCGAAGTAATTGCATGATTTAAAGTTGTTAAGTCTACTGCTGGGAACCATACCCTTTTATGTCCAACATGTCGTACATGGCTTGTAAGTCTTGGATAGTTTGCTTGTGGCACGGGACAAGCTGTACTTTCTGTGTGTGTTTACGTTGCTGCTGTCTATCCAAAGCCCTATTCAAAGAACTAGCATAAACAGCCGTCCAAACAGATTCAGAATGAAACATAAGGTTGGATCCAAAACCGCTCACTGCAGTGAGTTAGACTGTCCTCAAATGCGAACCCATTGATTGTAATGTGATTTCTCTTTGAATTCACCCATTGTCACCCATCAATCTAACACAGAAGTGGAGCTGCTGTAAGGGGACAATGAAGTCCCACTGTGAGCCGTTTGGAGAGTGACACTGATGTCAAACACATGTTTCCCCCCGCAGCCCAACAGAAATAGACAAGCCTATTTAGAGGAACGGTTTGCATGCAGGCTCCAAGGACTGATGTTTGCAATCTGGGAGCCACAGTGGGTTTTTACATGATCAGTAATTCAAAAAGTGGTCGGCCAAAGAATTCATCTTGTGCCTCTTTGTTTTGCTGTTGCCATGCACTTGTGCTAAAATATCATTTGGTGCAGCTAGACAGCATTAAGACAGCAGAAAGTATGTCGGACGCTGTCCAAGGCCTATCAAATGTCCAGAGCAGCGAGAGAAGGAAAACACAAATATTTTCAGTAGCAGGGAGAAAAACCAAAAGGCGCTCTGGTGGACAATCAAAATGAGTTAGGAGGTTTCTGATGAGCACGCTGATGTGTATTTCAGCTGCTACAAACCGGATAATCTCCAGATGTAAATTCAGTAGACTTATGAATGGTAAAAAATAGTCATTTATAGGATGGCTAATAGAGGTTTGCCCTGTCTGGCACTGCTATAGATCTGCAATTGTCATTACCCAGAGTGCAAGGTGTCTCCGTGCTCCCAGTGCACTTGTCTTTATAGGGATATGGAACAAGAACTGAAGAGTCCTGAAAGCTCTTCCATCCTCGACTCTTTGAACTCTTTACATCTAACAGCCAGGTGTCCTGTGCTTTCTCAAAGAAGACAGACAAGGATTTTCCCCTCTATTGTGTCACAAGAAAAGACTTCTCAATTTCTACGCCGCCTGAAGCAACGTTTATTTTGACAGTTTTGTTCAGGAGCAGCAAAAGAGTGAAAGACGTCCTTTTGTTTGTCATAAAACGGATATCGTGCTTAGCGGCATGGGAACGCATAAAGTGCCTCTTCTCTTTTTATACATTTGATAAAAGACAACATGGGGTTTTACAAGTCGACTTCCTTTTCATACAAGCTGAAACAGCTATTTGTTTAGGGGGGGTCTTTGCTCACTTGTCAAGATGAGCACCATATTTTATTAGAGGTTGCCTCAGGTTGTACAAAACAAGCGCAGTAGATATGGCATTTTCACATAATCCTCCATCATTGCAGGGCATGTTGTGGCGCTGTAAATCCACAGCACAGAGGAAAGACAAACATGCAAATACAGAAAACTAAAGCTACCGGGGGCACATGTGGAAGTCCCTCTCGCTTGTCTCGACTCTTTGGTAGGATAAGAGCATAAGGAGGATACATTTACTAACTGTCAAATCAAACAAAGCTCTTTTCTTTGTTATTTTGGACACCATGACAGTATCCAGGGTGGTTTTCCAGGAATGTAGGCACAGTCTTCTTTTCAGAACTGCCACTCTGGTTTCTTGGGATATAAAAGGTACCAAAAAAAAAAAAAAAAAAAAAAAATCTGTGAAGTCAGCTTTCCATTTTTTGTGAGTCTCTGCTTCTAGCTTTGGAAAACAGTTCATGTTCATAATACAGATTGAATAGTACTGACTGTGTTGGAGTTTCCCTTTACGTTGCCAAGGCAGCCAGGATGAAATATGCATAGGTAAGTCTGCATGAACCCATCTGTGAGTTCTCTAGTAACTAGTCTATAGTAATGTGGTCTACAGTGTGTTATGCAATGGATAGTGTTGTACGTGTTCTACTGTACTTCCTGTGCCTTCAGACTTTGAACTCCTCTGCTGAGTTGGTTTCCAAGGCAAACGCATAACAAAACATTCGTTGCATTGGGACTTTTTAGTGGGAAGTAAATATAGCAACTGTGCCAAATGTTTACCCGGCGGTACACTTTGACCCAGTGACACTGCAAGCTAATGGCCTGATGTGATGGCTCCTCTGTGCTGTCTGAATGACCGTCTGTCACGTACTCCACTGTGCCACCTCAGCACATTGTCTAATTGTCAGTGTCAGTGTGTGGGCTGCACGGAGAAGAGGATTACAACAGCTTCTCAAGGCCGGCTAAGTTGAATACTCAGCTATATGTTCTCTGAATCAATATTGTTCTAATGTCTATACGCTGGAGAATGGAAACTTTTCCTCCGCTCGAGGAATACCCTGCCGTAAAGCCAGCACTGGCCACACACCAAGCCGTAGCCTGCCGGTGTTTTTCTACCGGCGTAACAACTATTTCAGGTTTCCGGTGGGGGGAGGCTGTATCTCACATTCCGTGCTTTCACCTATAGTGAAATACCTGTTCTCCGGTTACTGTCCTACAGTGACTCATCAACTATTTGTCTTTCACAAGTGAAGGTGAAAGACTTCTCAGAGGTAGGTTGCGGGGCATTCGGCATGCCTGAGTGGGGAACGACCCGGCTGACGTCACAGAGGGAGCAGAGTTCTTATGTGGCACGCGAGGATTCCCCTCGGTTGCTAGGCGCCGGGTGGATATAAACACGGGGTTCCTCATGACACACCTGTGTGTGAGGTTGCCACGCTGTCAGACCTCGCTATATGTTGCTTCATCACGCTGTTGAGTAACCATAGTTATTTTCCACTGACAATAAACTGCAGTCAGGTATCTTCCATAAAATCAGCGACAATGGTGTGACATTGGCATGGCAACCAAATACCACCTCTGAGGAACAACAAAGCATCTACTGCACTCAGTTTTATTCTACTGCCTGGTGGTCTTGTGATCCTGTGTGCACTATGAGTTTCATTTACGGCTCTTGTGCACGCAAATGATTACATTTAGGACCAGATCCAAAAAAATCTAATGAGTAAATGGTTTTGATGACAAAATTAGTGTGCTCAATTTATGTCCTTTAAATTGCTACAATTTAAAAGATAAGCATGATTTATACATATATATCAGCTGATCCTTTTCATCATTCTTTGAAATGATCACATAATGGATATCAAAGACCAAGTCAAAATGTTCTTTTGATATAAATTAAGCCTTTAGTCTTGACTTGAGAAATGTGATAGTAACTCTCCAGTTCATTTTGTGTATGAAAGAGAGAGCGAGAGAGAGAGAGAGAGAGCAAGAGAGAGAGCATATATTTGTTTTAAATATTTGTGAACATAAGAGAGGATACTCACAGCGAGCCGTAGGCTGCAACCAGACCTTCTGTAAGCAATCTCGCAACATGAAATATATGACAGGGCCCTCCTCTGGTTGCTTAGAAGTTGAATTTGCTTCATGAATGTAACCTTCTCATCATGTGCCAAATACTATATTCACATCCTCTGCCAAGTATCACAGAGGCTGTTCCCCAGTGAGGGAGAGCTCAAGTTGACCAGTAAGTGTGTGCTACCAACGTTGGTGCTGTGGGCATTTTATAACGTGCGCTCAGAGGTGTCTGTGATTGAGTTTGGATAGAGTTGTACTTGCCCCTGTGTGAAAAGGCAACCAGAGGGAAAAGTCTCTTATGAAGCAAATGTATTGTACAGCCTGGTCCAAAATCAGTGGCTTTTCCAAGCCCAGACAGCTGAGGAGATCAGTGCAGACAAGACAGATCTAATCTTGTCTGAGTGAGTGAGTGCTGTTCCCACAGCCTCATACCTGACATATTCAGATCACCAGAGGATATGGCTGCTCTGCTGACAGACCAACACAAGTATTCACAGGGAGACACCGCATGGACAGCCGCTCAGACAACACAAATCTGCAAAGTCAGCCATTCTAACATTTCTAAAAGCTCAGAATTTCTGAGCTTTTTTGATATTCTCTGAGATTAAAGTGGACAATTTATGAGAAAAAGATCACAAATTTATGAGAAAAAAATTGAAATTTCTGAGACTGTAAAGTCACAAATTTATGAGAAAAAAACTGTGAAACAAGTTTGTCTTCTCCTCTGGGATTTGGTAAGAAGGAAATCGTGGTGGTTTGAGCCCAGAATCACAATATTCTCATCAGCATCTGGATTTGAAGAGACATTGCTGTGACTTGGGTTGATTCAGAAGAAAACAATATGTGATTCAGGGCTAAAATCAGAAGGAGTTCCTTCTTACTAAATCCCATTGTAAAGTAGAATTTGATGAGGTCATCAGCTGCAGGCCTGATACGTGGCGAGTGGCAGCGTCTGCAGTGTGAGTTGGAAAAAGTAAAGTTTTTTTTTCTCATCAAATTTGTGAGTTTATAATCACAGAATTTTTAAGTTTTTTCTTGTAAATTTACCAGTCAGATCTCAAAAATTCAGAGTTTTTTTTTCTTGGAATATCACCCTCCGCCCCCAGCTTCATATTTTTTTTCTTCCTACAATGGCCCTAATAAACCTTCGTACAAAAGTAGAATGACTAGAGGAGAGAAAAGTGACTGACAGCTGCAGATCGCCTCGTCACATGAATAACTTGCATGGACTTGACAATAACCATCTTGAACCATCTTGAACTTTTGAAACCTGAACAACAAGGCATTCCTTTTCGGTAAAAGTGAATCATATTCTCTTCCCAGACAATACACACCTGCTTCAACAAAACAGGTGTTCTCATGAATTACTTGGGGACAGACTCTTTGTTAAAAAATAAATACATCTCAATGCAGTGCCAATAGATAGAATCAAACGGGAACATGTTATCGCACTGTCTGGCATTTCAAGTCACGGTGACATGGACATGCTATTTTCAGCACCTGCTTTTCACTGAGTCATAAGAAAGTGTGTCACAGTCCCCTTAAAGGACAAACTTAAAGAGTGACCTAACGCGGGACCACGGCAGTTGGGCCCGACATGAACAATAGTTGGTCTGTTTGGGTCCAATCCTACAGCGCTCTCTAGAATATGTGTGACCGTTGACCACAGTTTGAGTCACATCCTTCCCAGCTCTCCTGCATGTTTACGGAGTGCTGGCGCCAAATACCCTATGATATCACTGGCCTCGCATATTAAGAGTGGCACTGTTGAAAAGACCTCCAGGACTGGGTGGAAAGAACCATCCAGGGATAGCTACAACCACAGGCGTGATACAGGAAACCCCCCCCCCCATCCTGCAAACCCTCTCTCTGCACAGCTTTCCCCTCCGTCCAGCATTCCACGCCGTCTTGTGGGACAGGTGCTTGGCGATGACGCTATGGCAGCTCAACTCCGCATGAGTGGCACGCTCAAATGACATCAGATATAAAATGACGCGAGGAGCCCATTAAACAATTTTCTCTAAATAGATATTTAATGGTTTAAAACAGTGTGGTTACAGAGGGGAGGGGAAACAGGTGGCGGGGTGGAAAGAGGGATTTTCAACTGGCATTCTGTTTGCTGTGCAGGTTTAACTGAGCATACTAAACATTTTTGGCAAGCCGAATGTCAAGCAGTCCAAGCAACTGGAATAAAAAAGCGGAATGGCCAAACACGGAGGAATTACACTGGCTTTCATTAGGGGCTACAGATTATACACGGGCTGATATCAAAGAGGTGGTAATACAAAAGAGAACGTTGGCTTTAATTTACAAGAGAGCTAATTAACACGTATTTCATTAACATACGACAAATATATACAGATAATCGACAAATAAGAAATATGACAAAACGAAACACTGTTTCATATAAAAAATAAATCATACTCTAAGATTGATGAGTGACTGTGTTACTGACCGATGTGGAAGTGATTACAGTAACTGGTGAAATGACAGTTGTAACACCTGCTTTCAAATAGTTTGACCCATTAGGCCAGTTGGACAGTACACTGTGTGTGACTTGGAACTGTAGAGTTTGGATGTAAACATGACTACACTATTCTTCCGCTCATATTAGGAGCCAAAACTGCAGTAGATCATCATTTGTTGAAACCTCACTCAAACCCAGGGTTTCATGTCATATGTGCATTGATTGGAAATGAGCAGAACTTGAAGAAATACAAAAAATAAGAAAAAACAAAAAACAAAACAAAAGTAGATACTGACAGTGGTCCTCTGGTCACGTGACTGACACCTGCCATTGAAAGCACATTAGTGAGTGGACTCCGCCCTCTGTGGTTTCCACCTGCCTGCTGCAGGCTGAGGCCCCGCCTACTGGGTCCGGAGCTGGTAATCTGAAGAGGAAATGGACAAGACTTAATCAAATGGACGAAGAAAAGAGGGGAATCAGAGAGAAATCAACGGGAGGCAGCTGATGCTTTCCACCCATTGAATGGTATACAAAGGAAATGAGATGAGGATGTTTAGCAATTAGTGGCAACATTAGCAAAAGACCAGCATGTGCAACCTTGATAATCTCAGCATGAAGATCAGGGAAGCTTGAAAGAAAAAAAAGTTTACTTGCTCACATTTCACAGGACGTTGCCACACTGCCTCTTGTTCTGTAGTGTATCCCTTTTTCATAGAACTACCCCAGTTCAAGTTTAGTTCCCACCACATTGCAACGCATTGCCCAACTGTTGCCCAACACTGGCACAAGTGACAGTGAACTCTTAACCTACCACCGTTTTGGGTGATGTAGCGCACCCACGGAAGGGCCTGGTACCCACTCTTCTCAATGATCTTCAGGTAACGCACCTGTCAAGGTAAACCACAAAAAGTCAGTGAAAAAAAAAGATAAATATCATCCTTAAATAAACTCAAATCACAAAATTATTGTTTGCTGTCAACTTTTCATTTGCAAATCTGATCTCTGAGAATGACAGAGGAATGTGATTACCAGCAAACATTTGAGGGAAGACAATTTTAACACAATTTAAGGCTGATTTTTTTTTTTTTCACAAATGACCTTTTCTTACTCAAACATATCTTGCAGGTAAGTATAAAGGTAAGCACTATATATTTGTTCCAGTGGACAGGTCAGTTTGGGGTAGGAGTCTAGGAATCTCTGTAACTAAACACTTCTACAAAATATAGTACCTGTACTAGTAAGTTTTCTTAAGCTTGCACAGAAAGGTGGCACTGTAATAAATATCAGCATTACCTTTTTTGTACAAAAACCAAAGACAGTAAGTATGGCAAGTGAGCATCAAGTGAGCTGGATTTATCTACAGGTTAAGTGTTACAAGTGCATTAACAGTAAAGGCAGTTTAGGTTCAGCAGTGGACTTGAGTTTTATAAGATCAGAAATGTTGCCTGACGCAGCAGAACTCTTTTTGATACAAAAAACAGACAGATAAATGAAATGGTGAAATTAAGACCTTGTAAGTTAAAATATGACGTTTTAACAACATTTAAGGGCTACTATTTACTTTTTTAAGGAACTGCAGATGGGGATAAAATACATAGCTGCGCAAGTTAATTATAACACATACACAAGTTAAACAGCACGTGAAGGCCTCCTGCTCTGTGCAATGCAACTGCAGCTATCAAGTGCAGATGAAGGCAGCACTAAGCTGGCGGTGAGTGGTGAGCTGTAGTAAGAGTAGTGTTGTTGATGAGGAAGTAGTATGAGTCACAGTGAGAAGAGGGAAGCAGCTCACAGAACACCATGCCTCTGCCTTCAAGGGACACACTGTTAATTTACATAAGTGTACTCTTTTAAAGGCAGAGAGAGAGAGAGAGAGAAAAAAACATGCATGTCAGCATAATTGAGATACAACTTTCACAAGCCATTAACTGATATTTCACCAGAGTGGTGTTACCACACAGTAGAAATTCAAGAAAACACTCCAAAGATACATCCTCACACTGCTGGACAGGATTCCACCTCCATTTTCTCATTGGTGAGGATTTAATAGTTTGCATCTGATATTTTTTTGCAAACATCTTGGGATTGTAACACAGTGTTTGTGAGAGTGTCAGTTTCTCACAATTATCTGTTAATAAAAGCTAAAAAAAAATACTAGGAAATCCATGTTGTTGATTAATTCTATCACACAAATCAATTGACTTCAGTGTGGTGGGTCGTTTCATCTTGTGGCAGCAATAAATGATCTAGAATAAGTATCTGTCATTTGTTAAACAAATTGCTGTGCACTTCAGAAATAATAACAGGCGTGTGTTATGCTTCTGTGCGCTTCAACAGTAATAACAGACATCTCTTTCATGCAAGTGAAGTTGAAAGAGCTGGAGAGAAACTGCGAGGAAGCTCAACGCACATTTAGAGGCAAAGACATAGGAACGCGAGCACACATCCACGCCATCCTTTTCATTTTGCAAAAATGCAGAACCGTGTTCGCAGTAAGTGGAGGACGGGAGCGCGGCCATTTTAAGGTCGGCGCTGACTCCTCGGCCTTTGTCTCCACGGTGCCCGTTTCCCAGCTGGAGCGGGACAGACAGGACAGGAATTTGTGGCTCGAGCGGCAGCCGGCCTCTGGTGAGGCCTCGCTGCGGCCGCCTTGTTATTACCTTCCACTACACGGTGAGGTCACAGCGAGAGAGCGCCGTGGCCACCAGACACATGACGACAAACACATAGACGCGGGATCACCGAGTCTGCCGGCGCAGCACTTCTCCTGGAAGCCGGCAGCCAAACATGCAGTCGGCCTGACCGTGGGTCTGTAGTCAGCAAAACAGCATCAAAAGACGACCTCCGCAAAATATCATTATGGCTTGTAAGTTGAGAAGGGAAAATGAGGACGTTAGTTGGACTAGCCTGCTAAGTACAGACTACATGTGTGGTCTGGCTTTATCAGGGTTTTGGTAGAGGCTATAGGCCCAAAGAGCATCTGCCGACTCTTTTAGGCTCCCCAAAAATCACCTAAGGGAAGAGCACTGGATATTAAACTTGTGAACTGCAGCTTTCCTCTTATCGCCACACGGACGAGGTTCAGCATTGCCACTTCTAGTTAGACTTCCAAGAGGCAGTTGCTTGCATCACACGTGCTTCATATGTGTGCACCCCTACATTTAGTGGTGGAGTTAAGAGGAACTTTCTCATGCTTTGATATTTGCATGCGTCTAATTAAACTTCGCAGCCTCTTCTCACACGTAGAAAGTGGTGTTGCTGGCCGCATTAGTGGCTGGGACCCTGTCTGCTGTTGCCCTGTAATAAAGGAAAAAGGCCACTGGCGTTCTGGCAGGGGTTCGATGGGAATATGCCTCGCTGTGGCTGTCGCCTGTGAGACCGCAAGTGCACTCAAAGGTTGCAGCGACACATCGAGAAAAGTGTTTGTGAGCTTCTGGGCACCAAATAATGGACATTCACCAAGTGGGGGCACTAGCTTTTTTTTTTTTTTAATTTTACAGACAGCTGGGAAAATTTACTTCCTATCTTTTTCTTCCATCCTATGTCAATATAACCCATATGTCCACTTTCTTTTAATTATTCACCAGTGAAAGCAACTAATCCTCTAAAATCCATTTCCATCATTTTTGCAATAACGTGATGTCAGTCCCTTTTAGAGATTGAGTATTTTAGCTTTTAGATATTTGTTGACAGGCTTTATTCCACCAACATGCAAAGTGATTCAACACCTGCCTCTGTCCATGGACCATGACGTAATGCTCTTGGTCTCCTATGAGCATCTGTTCGTTTAAGGATTGGCAAACATTTGAAGGAAGGAAGGAAAAAGGAGATTATTTCTTTCAGCTGGCCAATTACCTTGGAAAATGACAAACATTCTTATACTGCCAAAACCGCCCCAATTACAAATATCATATATTTCAATTAACTTTGGGTTTGTGCTTCATGTTTCCGAGTGGGCTGCATAATGTCCACACAACTCAATAATGTTTATTGACGATCATAGGAAATCTGGAGTTGCTGGAAAATGTGATCTCCGAGTGGAAGTCATACAGAAACTGTTAATATAAGTTATGAAATTAATGTCGGTGGATTAGCAGCAGCAGCAAGCTCGGCACGTCCTGCTTGTGAGAAATGAAAAAACTTTAAGCTGTTTTTAAGTTTGTTGATAAAAGTCGCGTGGTATCTTTAAAGCGATGTTTTACTTTTAAAATTTTCCACCATGATTAACCAACAAATTTAGCTTCACCACTTCCTTGATTTCATCTAACACATTTACAAACAAGGAATACTAAGCCCTGTGTCATATTATTTCATTATGCATCTTGGAAACTAGGTTTTCAGCAAGTAATCTTGCTTATTTGTAATTACTGTTATTGAAAGTTAGAGGGGAAAACATTCATAAATGCCAGTGGTGAGAGATAAAACCCCTGGGAGGCTGACTACACCTGCAGAGGTGTGAATGCTGAAGGGCAAATTGCACGACCAGAGTGAAATATTGCTTTGGGGTTATGCACACATGGTTTGTAGCAAAGCTAAGTTTAGGTTAGAAGACAAATACTGATAACTGGCAGCGAGTGGCGGCACTGGCCAGGGCAGCAGCACTGAACCTCTTCCTCTCTGCCAGTCCTGTTGGTGGAACCATCATTACAAACACCTGCTGTGTGACCACGCTTTGCTCAAAGCCACAAAACTTTATTTGCAATTCAGGTCAAGACCCCAAGGTTTCCAAGGAAACCAAATATGTCATGCTGAATCAATAAACAGGGAAATGTGTATGAACCTATGCACACAACTAGATTTCTTAAATTTGATGCAACAGTGCAGTCCTAAAAATGGTATCTTAGATTGGAATATTTCTCTGAATATAAACTAATAAGCTATTATGTGTTCAGTGAAGCACTGGAATGAGTAAATACAGAATATGAGTGTGATACTGTCATACAGTATCACAATACAATATCACAAAAATCTATAGGCTCAGCAGCAGCTTTATGTTGGAACTGGTAAACTGTCTGTATCAACCTACTGCCAGCCAGCTGATGAGTGCTTCCTGAAACTGTACTGCATCTGGCAGAGGCATCACTTAATGTTGTAAAACATGTGGTTTAAAAAGACACACTGATTAGGATCATACTAACTGAAGTGTGCCAAAAAAAAAAAAAAAAACTATATCTCTTTAAAAACACCAGTTACTTTAAGGACACAAATTGATTAGATAAACAAGTTTTTCTGTTTGTCACTGTTTGTTTACATCAGAAAAAAAGTAATGGGGAAATGGCATTGTTATTGTGGTGCTGCACGGTGCTGCACATGTAATCACATGATAAGTGTGAGGGACGACAAGAGTTACTATCACTGTCATAAAAGTGGGGACAGAGAGCCAAGTCCAAGATGTTGAGCAGGTTTTGTTCAACAGCTGGAATTCTCTCTACCTAAAAAAAAAAAATCAACAGTTCTGTTTTTGTTTTCCCCAAGTAGGGTCTCCCACAATGCTACGATGCTGCCCCCTCTGGCCAAATCTAGAGCACCGACACTGAAGGGGAGGCAGGACAGATGATCAACAGTGGTACCATGACTTCTAAATCCAGGATGACAGGAAAACAACTAAGAACCACACATTATTTGGACTATATAATTTTGCAAACAACTTTGAAGATTTGCATGCATGGGAATGCGACTTCAATCAAACAGTATGTGCAAATAAATTGTAGCATTTGTTTGAACCTGCTCCGATTGCTACCAGATGGGTCGCATTTGCCACAAAGGACAGAATATTTTGACTACTTGAAAGTCATCGTAGTAATCTTTTCTGTGATCAACAACTTGTTTTTATGAGAAAACTGTAACATTTGTCATTCGAGTATATACAGTTTCCCCGTGAACAATCAAGTTTCATCTATTTTATCTCCCTGTGTTGCTACAAGTAAGTTTAAACAAACGATCTAAAGGATTACTTTCAAATATATTTCGACACAGTTCTGTTGTGTATGTGTGTGAGGCAGACCTGGATGCCTGATGTGGTGAAGTATGGGATCTCAAACTTGACACTGATTGGTGGCTTCCCCTCCTTGTCCTCAGCCTCTACGCTGGGCAGGCCAAAGTGTGCGCGCATCAAATACTCCTTTCCACCCTGTCAAGAGTCACAGCACAAATACATGTTTCACAAAACTAAAAATCCATTAAGAAAAAGTGTTACACTCATAAGAAGTGACAACAAGACAGTCTTGAGTTTTTGACTTTAACAATGCCCCAAGGCCTCAGAGAGAAAAACTAGCATTTACTGCTTTCACATACACCTTAACAACTGGGTTATACGCCCTCATGTGGCATTATAAGATTTCTCAAGTACCATGTAAATGAGAAAGCCAGTCTCCATAATTGGCGTAAGGCAGCTCAATTATTGTGCCATGTAAACCCATACACCAATTTCTGAGTGGCTTTTTCCATGTGTAAGGGGAGAGAGTTGATAAGGAGGCCGACACAACTGAAGCACAGTAAATACATACTGTACAATGTCCAAGAGAGTAAAAACTACTTGATCTTTATGATTGCGGAAGAATGCTTAATGATGGTATGGCAATGTTAACCTCTGATGAAAACAGAGGCCAGCTGCAAGTCGACTGCAGCACCACTGTAAGCAGTGAGAGCGTGTATATGAGGGTGTTGAGGAATCGAGTTTAGAGTTATCATGGTGCATATTTATACGTTACCCAGTTTCCTGCAATAACCTGGTAACTGTCAGTACTCTGATTTTTTGCACGCATGCAAACATACTGAATTCTAAAGTGAAAGACAAATGCACAAACCATTTTTCCCCTCAATGTGGCAAGTGACTGGTGAAGAACATGAGCAATCTACAACTCAAAAGCTTAAGGTATTATTTAAAAAGCCAAACTTAGACTTTGCAGCTGTCTGTAACCATAGGCCCGATATTCATGAGTCATGATTTCTGCTCACAGGGAAGGATTTGATTGACCAGACGATCTCGCTGTTCTCTGGCACCCACTTCACGCTGCCCACTGTGGTCTTGAATTTGGGTGAGTCAGCGTCCGTTGGCACAGGAATGTGGATCTCTACATTGTTGGCAGTGGAACGCCTTTTGAACTGACTCTTAGCCTAAGAGAAGAAACAAGCAGGTCGAGTTTAACAAGAGCTCACGCTAAAACTTTATGTTCAACGAGACTTGTGTTACATAATTAAGATCATTTCAAAATAACTCTCGGTATTGGTATCAATCTCTAAAGTTTGGGTTTGTCACATAAGACAAAAAGATACACACCCTTTAAGTTAACACAATCACAGGAAACTGTTTGAAAATCAACTCAGATTTGGCAGGGACTGACATTTTACCTGGACCTGTTATGAACTATAGGGGACACAAACCATTTGGTACTCTAACCAACTTAAAAGAAAATTCTATACAAACTCAACGATTAAAACAATGATGACATCTTTAAAAAAACATCTGCTCTACAAGCCAAAGGGGTGACCAACCTTGATCATGTACTCGATTCGACTGTGGGAGTGCTTCTCAATGACAGACTCGATCCAGATCAAGGGCTTCACCTGAAACATAAGCAGCAGACTGACAGTGTTTTATCCACAAATGGCTCAGTTTTCAGGCAGCGTTTTTTAAGCTCAGCAGACATGCCAGTTAAGATAACATATGACACAGTCACCCCCTAGTGGATGACATATATTACTGCAATTAACAAAACCTGCGGGAGATCTGGGTAGCTGTGCCTCCTCTACAGTTAAGTTGTAAAGGCTGGTGGGGTCAGTGAATAACCCTGCACCCTGCTTAAGACTTTTTTTTTTCTTTTAATTTACATTGTGTTTAATAGAAATTTTATAGGAGTTGCATGGCCAGGAAGAAATCTAGGAGAAACTTTTGCATTGAGGATTGCTCTTGCTATTTAATTTTACACATCAATGATGAGATCAAGTGTGGCAAAGAGAAACACCTGTTGGAGAGGTCAATGACCCATGATTGATTTTGAGATGATTTATTCACTGTAAACAAATTTTTACTAGCATTTGGTGGTTGGCACACGCAAATTTCAGACTAAATCTGCACCAGGGCATCCCACTGTAAACCACCAAGTACTCACATGAGTGTTGAGACGGTAAGACATGAGCTCAAACTCTCCATCAGGAGGAATGAAAGAGATGGTGCGGTCATTCTCAAAGCGAGACAGACGGACACACTGGTGGAACTTGACATCCTCCAGCTCTACTGATTTACTCTTCCCTCCTGCAGAGCACAACAGGTCAGACAGTTCAGGATGACGGGAATACAAGAGGAATGCATCTGTATTGTGTTACTGGTACGAATCACGCTTGGGTCCAAAAGTGCTTACAAATAATCACTAGGGCTTTTTCAGTGTGCAAGGGACACCAGATTCAATACAGCTGATGCTTGAATGTCTGTGTGAAAGTCATTTTTCTATAATTTTCTGTGAATGACAACTTATTTCTAACCCAATCATCCTTTTAACAGTGCCATGTAAGAAGACATTTGTAAACACAGTTTTATCCAGGTCGGATATCCATGTAAGAGAACTCACGTCCAGTGTTTTCAAACAGAACCTTGTCATTAAGACCCAGTCGCAACTCAGGCATCCCAGACAGGAAGACTCGCATCTTAATGGAGCCAACGATCTCACTACGAAGGACATTACCATTGGCACTAACCTGAAAAATAAAGAAAGTTAGCAGGCTAAGGGTTAGTAATAGTGACAGGGGAAGAGAAAGAGAGCAACATATGAGCAGGATGTAAAAGACAGTGTCAGCTACTCAGTGACAGAATTTGTCCACATTGCAAGACCAGCAAGCTTCACACCCTCACAGCGGGGTGACGCCTGCAGGGAGGAAGTTTACAAACTCTGGCAGGCATCCTTCGAGCAACAGAGGGTTTCTAAAATGAGCAGTTCCTACCAGGAGGTTGACTGACTCGATGACGTCCAGGAAGACCTCGTTCTTCCTGTACTTGATGCCCTCTGACCTCCAGGAGACGGCATTGGTGACTGTGGCAGGGGGGCGTGGGGCGCCGGTGTCCAGCTTGTGTCCCTCCTGGGTGATGTATCTGGGAGGCAAAATGTAAACAAATGTGAGAGGCAGAATCAGGCAAAAAGGGAAAGGATCTGTCTGGGATGGCGAGTTTCCAAGAAGCATCAAAGGGGGCTGGAGACTCTCATGACTTCTGAGAGAGTTCTGTCTGACCTATGGTTGCACTTGGAGAACAGTAGGGGAAATCCAGAGCTAGGTTGCTACATGTCTGCTTTCAACAGTCATGCAACTTAAATGATGAGGAACTGAGTCAGGGATGAACAATGTGATTCACAGTTTTACTGGAAACATATTTGGATCATACATTTTTTTTACTATTACTATAACTATTTACTACTATTTTTACTGAAAAAAAACCTATGATAACGATTTCTTTTTATGTGGCTTGTACCACATAAATATCTTTTCTTAGGTCTGGAGAATACAATTTGTAGGCCAGGACATCTTTGTAGCACCACACAATACTTCATTGGTGATGGTACTACGTCACACAATTTACATATTATGAGAATTCACATTGTGATTCTAATAATATGTTGATATTAATTGTTCAGCCCTAAACTGAGCCCTCTTTGACAGCTATAACAGGATAACACACTGGCAACATAACAATACTAACAAACTGAATTACAGAATCTGGTTTAGCAGTTGCTTGGCAAACAACACATATTCAAAGTCTGTGGTCAGTCTAAGAGCTATTTAAATGCACAAACTATATTGGTAAGTAGAGACTACACAAAACGCCATCATAATTATAGACCACTCTAATGAATACCATGGCTAAGGGCATAGATGATACTCACTCTTGCAGAATCTTGCTGTCAGTGGTTTGAGGGTAGCCAAAGTCCATCAGCTCATCCATCAACTCATATATGATGACAAAGTTATCTCGAATGCTCTCTTCCTCCAGCTCTTTAAAATACTCTGAGAAAACCTGAAGAGCACAAAAATAATTGTATGAATCTGCCTGTCCACCATCAATTAAATACATGGCTGTGGTACTATTATTAAAAAGGACAAGAACTGATAAGCAAGGAATCATACCTGGACAATTTTGTACAAGAAGGAGAAAACCAGAGAGACGCTTGCATTTTTCTTGGATGTTGCAACCACTGAGGTGATGTGTGTTAAGAATCTTGGCTAAAACAGCAGATGATGTCTAAGCAGCACAGATAAAAACAGTAACATCAAGTTGCTTCCATGCACAGATGATTAAGGATACAGTAGAGGTTGTTATGCTTGATCCACATAAAGCGGACTCCTCCGTGGGCCAGGATTGGAGAGAGCGTCCCCTCCTCCTCTTTGTCCATCAGAAGAGTCATGAAGTGCTCAATCTCCGACATGTCCACATCTCCGCGGTAGTTGCGGCACACCAGCACCTGAGAGGGGCGTCAGGTATTGCTGAATAGCTAGCAAATACCTGCTACAGGGTGTTGGCAACAGCTGCAGTTATCCTCAGGACCAGTTGCATAACATAATAGTGATAAGCCCCACTGCAAATATTTTTGTCGAGCCCCTCCCCACATGAATGCACATACAGTGGATATAAAAAGTCTACACACCCCTGTTAAAATGCCAGGTTTTTGTCATGTAAAAAAATGAGACCAAGATAAATCATTGCAGAAATTTTTCCACCTTTAATGTGACCTATAACCTGTACAACTCAATCGAAAAACCAACAAAAATCTTTTACAGGCAGGAAATAAAAATAAAAAACTAAAATAATGTGGTTGCATAAATATGCACACCCTTAACTAATACTTTGTTGAAGCACCTTTTGATTTTATTACAGCACTCAATCTTTTTGGGTAGGAGTCTATCAGCATGGCACATCTTGATTTGGCAATATTTGCCCACTCTTCTTTGCAAATATGCTCCAAATCTGTCAGATTGTGAGGGCACCTCCTGTGTACAGCCCTCTTTAGATCACCCCACAGATTCTCAATT